>KZ345885.1:34922-46214 GCA_002352805.1 Teladorsagia circumcincta | reverse complement strand
CGAGAAAATTCCTATGTATAGACAATGCATTGTAGATGACAGAGATGTGTGTGGATGAGAAAGGACTTCGAATAGAAGAGTAAAAAATTTGAATTCAAAAATACCCAAAGTGATTCACTAATTATGGGACAACCTAATAGTATTACTTTTTGAGAGCCTGAACAGCGAGCATCGGAGAATATACAGGGGTGGCCATAAAAAAAAAGACACTACCTCTTGCTCGGGACGGCGCAATGACCCTTTGCTGAATTCAAACCGAATGCTCCCAATTGGAGATCGAAGAGCTACCCCGTACTGTCAGCAAGCTTCGTTATAGCCTTCTAAATCGACGACATCAGAAGAATTTACTATGAGAACGTTGCGCACGTTTCGAGCTCAACGTGGTCCTCGACGGATCATAGCCCATTACAAGGTTATTGGGAGCGCTGGCCGGAAAGGAGTCTTGCACTGTTGGAGGTACGGTTTCTAGGAAAATATCCATCACCTGACCGATTGAAGAAATCTCTTTCTGCTTTGGAATGGAGCGATTACGGAAGACCTCCTTGAGCTCGACGGTGACGACAGATGACGTCATATTTCGAAGACGGTGAGGGCAGTGGTGAAGGACCTGCTTCTGGTTATGGAGGAACATCTAAGGAATATTATGCCGTAAAACTCTCATCAACAGCGGCACCTCGGGGGGAAGAAACATCTGGTGATGTGTGGCATGAGCGAAGTGTCTCTTTTTTTTCCACCCCTGTACAGGTATAGAACCTACCAAGCCACTTGTGCCAGGTTTGTTCAAGTCTTCGTCTTCATCTTCCTCCTTCACGTCTTCGATCCGTTTCATAATCTTCCCATCAGCAGTTTTGCCATAAACCTTCCTTAAACAGTACACGACTTAGACTGCACATCCACCAAACGACAAAAATTGATTAAAAATACCTGATCAAAGCTTCGTCCTCTTCCTCCTGCAGCTTTATCTGCTCAGGTATTGAAAGTACTGGTTTCGTAGATTCCAGGAAATCATCCACATCAACAGCCTCCTTGTTTCTACTGATCTCTTGTAGATCCTCCAGGTTACCTGAAACCAGTGCACCAATGATATTACACACACAAAAATCGCAATGAGGAAGAACGTTATCAAAGAAGGATACTATAAAATGAGATGATTAAATACATACCCATGGCTTCCATCTCCGCTCGACTCAACATCGTTCTTTTTTCGAGCATTTTCATAGGATCTTTCTTGTCCTCTTCTTCCTGTGCTTCCCTTGCCTTTTCAGCATCTTGATAGAGCTTCATCGCCTCGAACAATCGAGTAGCACCATGTTCCTAAATTTGAAAAAGCAATAAAGACCACCCGGTTACAACAGAAATAATGGTTCTGGGTGCGTGGTCAAGCATTACGCGCCCTATGGATTTTCAGCATTCGAAAAAGCATTGGATGAGTAAATATGTTCGCAGTGCTTCTCGAGTTGGGCTCATTCATTCAATACTAAAATGGAAAATGACCTATACTTTTCGAAAGCACTTTTTCTGCTCTACAGTACTAGCATGACGCTTTCATCACTATTGAGAACGCATCCAGACAAAAACCGTCATATAAAGCATAGAAAATAGAATGTAGAGGTAGCGAAAAACGCCGTTTTCGGCAACTGCAACTATGTTTGAGTTTATGCCAAGATCAAAAAGCTATCAAAGCGACTGGGTACATTTGCACCGTATGGGATGAAGAGGATTCAGATTCGCAAAGCTTCAGGTAGGTATCGCGTGAAAGCTGAATCTGATTGAAAGTGGGTTTCAACCACGAAAGAAATGACTTCGACTTGGACGACACACTATACAAAAAAATCATGAGCTGAGTTCGGTTGGACAGGCAAAACGTCCTCCTCTTGGAATGCTCATAGCAATGAGAACGTCGCGAAAGCCTCAGAATAGCTGATTGTATCACATGAATCAAAACACTGGACTTATTTATCAACTCAATATGTACATAGTTTGATTCCATGAACAAGGTCGCCATAAGCCAAGTAAATTGTTGCAGGCGGAACTTTTCTAATTAACAATTTTTACATACACCACAAAATTGCGTGTTTGCTCTGGCTAGACACACAAAAGAGGGCTTGATGTCAATTGATTTGGATGTCAATGTGCTCTTCTTTCAGCCCGGAGGAATGTTGTAATCCCTCAAACTTTCATGATATTGTCTCTGTGGTCATACAAAAGAAGTAAGGATTAAAAAATAGCGAAAAAACAACAAAAAGCGCAGAATAAAAAAAGGCATTCTAACATCGCCACTCAATGCTATCCTTACTGAAACCTCGGCATTATTTGTAGAATGGTGTTATTCTTCAGGCCAAACGAAGTCTGGTAGTTAGAACCTCTATTAATTGCTCCGAAGTTTTGACCTTATCATGCTTTTCAGAGGCTTGAAAGAGTTTAAAGCTTTTTATTACGTAGGCTACCGAAACGAACATCTTCTCCATCTAGCGTTTCCTATGTGTTGAAGAACAGTGAATCACCCAGTATGACAGAGAACTCACAAAAGGTTCCACCAGCGACTGTGGAGCATTGGCTAATACCGTGGTAGTTGGGTCGGTAAGAGCAAAAAACTTCATCAGCCTTGACGTTTTTAGGCAGTCTCTGGTATAACGCACGAGACTCTAGTGAGGTTGGTATGCCCATTCTCAACAGCTAGGGCGTGAGCTAATACTCCGCAGCACTGGAGGAACCTTTGCAGAATTCCCAATCATGGTTTCCAAGCACGACGTCGAAAACACTGAAGGGAGAAGATGAATGGCCGCGTAGCTCACAACATCACAAGCTTTGAGATATCTTCTGACTTCCGAAGAGCATGAAAAGACCGAAACATCTGGCCATCTAAGAGGGGTTCCAACTATCAATCTCGTTTGGCAAAGAAAAATAATACAATGCTCACGCGACTTAATAACAAGATTACCACGATAAAAAAGGTTAACCTCCACGAAGAACCTTACTGATTAACATCAAACTATGAATTCAAAGACTGCTATACTCACATTTTGGTAATCACAATTCTCCAAGTCTGTTTTGAACGTGATTTCGGCCAAGCAATTTGGACACCTGAACGAAACGAAAGAATCATAAAAGGATAATCGAAAGTTAGATGATAACGTGGTAAAAGTTTTGAAGAAAAAATTGGATAAGTCTCCAAATCCCCATATTTTGTGGAAGCGAAAAGAAGGAGAGCACGAAAACTTACTTGAAATAAAACCGAAAAAGCCTGAGACCGAGATAATCTTCCCCCTCTACAGTCTCTCGTTTCATATTGAATTTCTTTCCTTTGTAAATATACTCATGGCATGTATTACACTGCATGTTGAACGGAGTCATAACTCGTTGAACGAACTGCCTGAAAAAAAAAAGAATTCGAAATTGCAACGAAAAACGAAAAATCCTCTTCGAATAAACTTCAAATGCCATGAAGAAAAAACTGTGCTTTATCACATACGAAGGAAACACTCTCACTGCTCAACTGTGAACAGAATTCGAAAGTCAAATCCTAGAGTATTATCGATCTTAACATAACAACCACACCAGGGATTGTGAGATTTTAAGGTGGACACAAAGTGGTCGCCTTGTGAATTTCAGATACTTACAAAGCCGAACAGAAGAAAAGGAGAAATGGAAAGAAAATCATGACTCAGAGGCACTCATCAAAGCACATGGGCGAAAATGAGATTGAGCCAAATTCTCTCTTTTTACTCTTTTTACTGTAGGACAATGCAGTAGTACTATCAAGACTGTTAATGAGCAGAGCAACTACGGGAAAAATACACTCACTTATAGGAGAACTGCCGCAGGCAGATGTACTAAAGAAGACAACACAGACGTTTTCCATTGATTTAATTCTAGAATGGGACAGGGCGAGAAAAAGAGCCGTATGCTATCCTCCCCGAAGGTGTTAGACAACGTAAATTCCTTCAAATTTTCTCCGTCCTCGCAACCGGGACTGCCCTGATAAAGGGCCCACGTTTAATGTATGTATGTGGGTGAAAGTAAACATGTAGTTAAAGTGAAGAAACTATATTGTTCGAAACTAGTAAATTTAAAGCAAGCTTCGGGATACCTAGCTTCGGAGAAGGATAGCATACGCCCCTAGGTTATTGGCTCACAATCCCCTTTAGTCACCCCGTCAATGCAACTAAGAGCCTTCTTGCTTCGCAGCATTCTTAGCTTAAGCGAGCCGCTTCAGAAGTCTATTCAATGTGTGCGACTCTTTCAGGAACTTTTCTCAACTCCAAGCTCAGTTGACTGACGAGCTCCGAATTTGACGAAAAGATCATCCTGTTGAGGGGGAGGCGAAACGAACAATCAATTCTTTTCGAATTTCACATTATCTTTTTAAATGTGAACTCGACACCACTTCTACGTTCCAGTTTTCTCTTAATTGAAGTAGATGCAGTATGCAGTCATCTACTTGATTCCTCTTTCCTTCGAATTCTTATCCACATTTGACCCATTTACACGGTCAAACATATCAATAAAGAATTGACAATAAATCGACACAACTCACCGAGCTCTGGTTCCTTTCGCTCTAGGCAATTTAGTTGGATCATAATCCGGAGGGTAGTATTTCTGGAAGAAGAAAAATCGAACAAAATGATAACAGAGGAGAGGAAAATGAAGCAAGGAAATCCTCGAAAAGCCATACCTGAAATACTTTACGTTCTGTGCCGGTCATCTTTCAAACACGGAGATTCGACGAAAATCCTATCCTAGAAGAAAAATGAACTCCTAGAGTGTGCAGCCAGAGGAATACCGAAAATGATTTGCGTTTTGGCCATCAATCGCACTGGGGCGCCGCGGCAACTCGTACACTGTCGCGCGCGCCGCCGCGTGCGACATCGCGAAAAGCTGCAAATTGAGCCTCAGCTGGAGTGCTATAACGGGGATTCGATTCGAGAATCGGCAAACAGTGATGAATATCCTCACTGAGAGAATCGAAGAAATCGCTCTTGGTATTCCAGCCTTTCAAAATAAAATTCCACGGGAAATATAAGCAAAAAAATTTGATAAATTTACAAATTACAAGCATAGGTTTCAAGATCTGGGAAGGGCCTCTGAAGAGAATGTTTCATTCATGTATTAGACCGTTAATTTCATTGGAGGATAAGATCAAAAGGGTAAGATAGGTGGAGATTTTTGGTCAGCCACATCGGTAGGGTATTGGTCCGAATCACCCTTCGAGGGACTCTAATATTCTAGCGCGAGCGAAATGCGTGCCCCCCCCCCCTCTCATAAGGGGAGTGATACTGATTTTCAGCATACTCTGCCTTCATATAGAGGTATTTTACAACAATCACATTTTTTCATTCGCTCCCCCTCTATGTTGCCCCGTTTCGAACCTCTTATGTCCTGTCGCTTCGTCTTTCATTTGAATTCCTTCGCTGCGCTGTCCATCAGGTGACAGGCGCCATACGCTCGTCGTTAACGATTCGTAAGGAATGTGTTGAAATGGTGTCAATAAATTTTTAAGCGATGTCCTCCCACCCGTTTAGTTTCAGTATAAAAACGGTTTCCGCCAGAGTAATCCACTGTAAAGTGCCACAGCACTGTGGCTCCCCAATCCGCGAGAACCAGTTGGGCCAGCAAGGGGCCCCAAATTCAAACTGAGACAATGAGTCACGATTTTTGGATCAAATGACTTTCGTGGTCGTTGTCCTTCTGCTTAACCGGTTCCAATTTATGACATCACCGGAAAACGTCATCAAGGACTCCACATCAAATGTTCCGCGCTTTTTGTCTCACCGGTCGACCGATCACCTGTCCGTCCAGATTCGATCCACATATGTAGGTAAGTAAGTCTGCGGGTGTCGCTTCAGCTCACGAGATGTTCTCGCTAGTCCATTTCACTGCTGTAGCCTCTGCAAGGCTCGGAACTCTGAGCTGGTAGGCCGATTTAAGGTGAAGTCGATTTGAGCGACCTTGTTATTATCCCGGTACCTTGTCCCATCAAATCCCTAAGATTCCATTCACCAGGGGCCGTAAGGTATGCCTCCCTGAATAGTAGAGGGATCCCATCCTGGTAAAGTAGGCTCCCCCGAAAGCTTCCTGGGAAAAACCTCATCCGCCGGTTCTCGGGAACTGGCATGCAATCGGGGAGATATCCCCGCGATTGACAAGCAGTCGGGGAGGCATTCTCGAAAACCGATGGCTTGACCTTTCCCGAGAGTTCTTAAGGAGAGCATTCCTTACCAGGATGGGATCCTTTTCCTGTTCGGGCAAACATACATTACAGCCCCAGGATGCTCGATCAACCCACAACTACCTGAGAAGTAGCGCGATCCTATTTGTCCTTTAGGTCATACTCGCTCATGAAGGCACAAATTTTAGCTTTTTTACGGCCTAAGGTTCGTGGTGGAGGAGCTGCGGGATTATTTTGTCGTAGTTCCCGCCCCATACCATGCAAGCGTCTGCGTCTCTTTAGACCCCGTGCAATCTCTTCCTCCGCCGCTATAATCACTCATATCGGCTCGCACTTTTCTGAACTCATACTGGCATCAGCTGCGAACTGCTTGTGTTATTTTGAGTGTTTCTGACTTTTTTGCTTCCTTCCACGACGTATCAAATAGTATTCACATTTCCATTTTTGAACGTTGCTGGCCAAATCCTGCTGTCGTTCCTTTAATAAATCTTCAAATCGGAGTCTGCGTCTCTTCAGTATCTGTCCTATCTCGCTTCTTCGCTGTTAGAATCTCTCATCCTGTCGTGCACTTTTCTACGCTCTAAAAGGCTTGGCGTAACTTGAGCGATGTCAGTCATCACCAAAAATTTTATTCCCCCCCCCCCGCATCCTGTTTTGGTTTCAAGGAATTGATAGTGTTGGAATGTGAACTTTGTTTCATTTCGCCCTTTTATCAGAAAAGAGAACGCCTTTATACTCATTTCAATCACCATTAGAGCTGTCAACTGTCATTTACGACCGTTGGGCAAATTTAAAAAAGGATGACAGAAAAAATACGGGAATGTACCGTAGAGTGGTGAAAAACGGATCGAGAACGTATCTACTGTTCATAGGGTTTCCCAGGATGCGCCATGCAACCACCATCGATTCGGATTCACCACATGAACAATTCCTAGTGTACAAGATAGCTTACTCACTCATTGTCCTTGTTTTTTCCACTATTTTAAGGATGGTACCGTGTTCGGCCTCCATATTTGGCCACCCCGTTCGGCTTGCCTGGTCAGTTTGGGTCCTACGGAGCTCGCATGTGTAGCATGACTTCCTCAGCTCCTGTACACTTTTTATCCTAATAAGCTGCATTAACTTGACCAAGTCGCGCGCCGCATTTGCCCGCTCGATTTCCTTGTGATGCGGCCATGTTCACGAAAAAACCAATGATCGATCAAGCCTTTTTGATGCAAAAATCAGTTCGAAAACCGGAAAATGCGGTAGTAGCAGAGAAAATTGAAAGCAGCACGCCGTCGTTGTTTTTGTGTGCCCAGCGAGCTGACTCGTTCGCCATTCGTTCGCGGAAAAGTGCCTCGCTGCTTCGTGATAAGTCGTTGCCCATCAGGGTGAAATGGCTTCGAACCAACCAAAAAATAGCATTCATTAGCAATTTGTGATCGCGCGTGCTCCCACATAGTGTTCGCATCTATAGCACATCTGAGATGAAGGCGAAGCCCTGTATTCGGAGTCGGTACTTCTATGTTCACTAAAGTGATAAGGGGCAGTGAGTTCCGGAGCTGGAACCTAGTACATCAGCCGTGAGTCAAATTACCAATGCCTGGAGTCGGTTTATCGCCATCTTTCGTCTATGGTGCCGGTTTAGTGGGCAGGCAGATGCCATATGTACATAGTTTGAATCACTCCGACATACAGTAGTGGCCAGAAATTTATAAACAAACGTTTTTTCATGATTTCTCTATTGAAAGTCACTGGCATGTCTCCAAATCTGCAGCATTTACTAACTACGTGTTTTATGATTTACACAGAAAATTTCAACTTTCAGCTCAAATTTGAGTTTAAATTTTTTAGATTTTTCGAAATTAATGAAGGCAGGTGAAAGATCACTTAATCTGTTTATTTGATTTAAATAATGTATAACCCAACAGAACAGTCAAGTAACCAGTCACTAACATTAAGCGAGTCTAGCACATTGTCCAGAACTCTCTAAGGCACTGGTTACATAAACTTGATTTGAATGCGGGGTCAATTAATGAACTCGCTCTCTTGTGGGGTCTCTCTCTGTAGTCCCGCGTTTTCGTGGCTCTTTCATTGACATAAAAATTTATAGGTCCTCCCCTAGTGATTCTGTGATGTTTGCCTCAAGAGTCGGGCCTGGCTGGTCTATCAAAAGCACCCGATGGTGTTGAAACCACTCCTGCATGTGAGACGCACGATGCTTTTAGTCGCTGCTTTGCTGAAAGACAAAGCCAGGTCGTGTGGCAGCCATGCCTACGGATACATAACACCTTCTAGAATGTGACCATATACTACGTATTCACTAATTCTCAAAGACTAAGAAGAGCGCTAGCTGTGAAGTGAGTGGAAGTAGTGTGTGGTTGACCAAGCCCGAAACGAAGATTGATACAAGTTTCTAAGGTCATCTGGAATGGCAGAGACATATTAATGATGCTTGACAGTAGGGGTACTAGTAATGTACTGCACCACGAGAGGGAACGTTTGATCCAGAAAATCAGCTGCCAATTGTGAAAATTGGCGGAGGCTTGATAAGGTCGAATTGGAAAAAAGTGGGACCACGCTACACGACTAAGGAAGCGATAAAGGCAAACGCTTTCTGCTATGTTATAGAAGGCGTTGTGTATCCGAACGCATGACTGCCGCACGACCTGAGTTTGTCTGTCGGCAGAGCAGCGACTCAAAGCATTGTGCCTCTCACATGCAGGAGTGGTTTGGACAGCATTTGGTGCTTTTAAAAGACCAGGCAGGCCGGACCCTCAAAGCAAACATTACAGAACCACTAGGGGAGGACCTAAAATTTCGGGTGTCAATGAAAGAGCCACGAAAATACGGGACTACAGAGAGAGACCCCACTAGAGAGTGAGTTCATCAATCGAACCCGCATTCAAATCCAGTTAGTGTATCCAATACCTTAGAGAGTTGTGGGCAATGTGCTAGACTCGCTTAATGTTACTGTTTACTTGACTGTTCTATTGGGTTACACATTGATTAGATCAATCAAGCGAATCAAGTGATTTTTCACCTGCCTTCATTATATTCGAAAAATCATAAAAATTTTAAACCCAAATTCGAGCTAAAAGTTGAAATTTTCTGTGTGAATCATGAAACGCGTAGTTAATAATTGCTGCAAATTTGGAGCCGTGCCAATGACTTTCAGAAGAGAAATCATGAAAAACCCGTTTGTTTATAAATTTCTGGCCACTACTGTATATCACTCCTATCACTGCGCTTTTGAAGGACAGTTGAAATGTGGCACATCCAGAAGAAGGTAGAAGCTCGCTATGAGATCTCAACAGGCAGTATCAAATTATTTATTCGTGCTCACAGTGAAAAGGCGGAGCTCACAGTGAAAAGGCAGCCCATAAAAAATCAAGTAGAGGTGGTCAGGGGCAGTGACAAGGAAAAGATCATGAGAACGGCCAAGAACCCGAGAACTGGGTCCTCTTTTTGCAAGTTGATTTCCGCACCGTTGCCCTCATGAACGCTAACGTCGCCCAACGGTGTGGAATCATTATGTGAGGGCTTATCTATCAGTGAGTGTGTAGGGGCGCGAGCTGGCCGGTACCGCTCTACCAGGCCACGGGCATACTCTTCGCTGCAAGACGTGCATCGTTCCGCACCCTCGGGGAGCTGCCCTCTTTTCTGCTGGCTATATGTCTCCTTCTTCGAACGCGCTTTTTCGTGGAATCCACCTTCGAAGCAACAGTCCCAGCAGGGTCGAAGTAGGCGTGGCGGCCAAAGATCGCACGAGAGAGAGAAGTCTTGCTAGCTGTGTAGATACGTTCACGATCACGATTTGCATCATGAGTTAACTTCATATGGTCCCCGTGGTCCCAAAATGATTGCAAATGCCTCGGCAGCCGATCACTATGGCTGGCAAGAGGAGGTGCGACCATTGGCCGCCACGCCCACTTCGACACTGCTGGGGCTGTTGCTTTAAGTCCAGAATTTTGGGCGCGTCACGCTTCGAAGTTAGTCCGGAAGCGAGACGCATTTGATTGCGTAATTGTATATAAGGAATTGCGCAACAGCAGGCAATCGAATAGCGTTCTTAACTCCTGAGATATGTTTGACACGTCCGACCTAACCATAAGACAGCTGAAAGGCCAAAACCCTTTTAACCTTTGTCACCGCAGTTTGAACCATTATACTTGTTGAGGCTTCTCATCTCAATCCTGAACAACACATTTCCATGTTGTTTATATGCTCTGGACAGGGTAGTTGAATGAGGAAATACAATGGTTGCATACTGGAGTATCCAAAAAGTTCTGTGGACTTAAAGTTGTCTACATGAACGAAGAAATCCCAGTTCCTCGCAAAGTAAGGGTCTGAAGTGTGGACCTATTCCAATTTGGATCTTCAGTTCTACAGGAACCTCCACGAACAACAACTAGGCCATGAAACCTTTTTGCCTGTGGACCACTTCGGTTTCACTCTGGTTTCTTTAAAAAAACCAACGCCTTGGACACTTCCGCAAAGCTTTCTAGAAATGCCCCAAGAGGATGATAACTCCCTTCTGTTTCTTTTGGTAAGTGCACCCCAGAAATTTCCGTGATTGCAGACTCTTTATCACTGACCTTATGGTCACTTGAGGAATGTATCTGATAAAATCCATCAGCTTTCGAGCGCCATCTGTATTTTCTGCTGTTTTCTGACGCTTCGACAAGCGACGATTAGTCAGCGAAGAGGTCGTTGCGTCTCTGTGAAACAGCCGCCACCTACATCTGCCAATGTGGTTTTTCCACTTGTGAAAGTGCAAGCGCCACCTCTTGTGGCGGCTACGTGCAGCTGACACCAAAAGACCATTTCCCCTACGCAATCCTTTTCGTTCTTTTTTCCCTCACTCGAACACAATTTCTTCAAATTTGGTCGATTTTGATCAACTTTTCCAATTTCTAACCTAAGGATTTCGCTATTACCGATTTAGTCTCACTCTGAGGCGCTGATCATCCGGACTGAAATGAAAACGTAGGGCTTAACAGATAAGATGCATTCAATCGATGGCACAAAAGGGAATAGAATCAAGTGCAGGGCTTATCCTAGATACACTAGAAGCTGCTCTTACATTAAAGCAACAGTGTCATGAGGGCTTTGAAAGTTGAATGCTCTGGTGTGGGACG
>KZ345885.1:0-16838 GCA_002352805.1 Teladorsagia circumcincta | reverse complement strand
CGTCCTTGTCAGGAAATTATTTGCGATTTCACGAAATGACCGTCGCCCTGGTGGTCCCACTGCTTCTCTATCTCTCTTCTGTGAGAAGTATTTTCTAGAAAAGCCTTTTTGAGGCCGGCAATCCATTTTCTATCAGGGCTTCGCCACTTTGCTTCGATAAGGCTTCGCAGTCGAGGGGTTTTTCTGATACGGCGATTCATTTGGCTTCCCTTGTCGTCTGAATACCATCGCAACCGTTGCTGTGCCACCTTTGACAGCTGACTGTGCGGCTCCTTGAATAGCTTCCGTCCAACGTCCAACGTGCAGTTTGTGGTCAACCCAGTGACGCCAGTTTTACCTATGGAGCAGCACTCGTAGACTTCAATAGTGTCTCATTCAGCTTGCCAGTCAAGACCTTGTCGTATGACCGAGGAGAAGCTATGCTCGTCTTATTGGTATAATGCACAAAGGCTCCACGATTATTCCAGCTGGATCAATCTCTTCCGTGGGTAGAATACCGCTATTCATGAATGCCCAAGATGAGATCTCTCGCCACACGAAAGTGCAAGAAGAGGACGTTAGGGCCTTGCCTGATGGGATGGTGGATGCTTAATAATTCACTAGTCTACTCGACGGTGTGTCTGGTCTCGTCTGCCCCCATGTTCCTTCTTCCTGAAGCCTGTTCTCTCACCTAGGGATCCAGTATTTTCTACATGTCTACTGCCTTTTTGAAAAGTTTTTTTTTTTCGTGTTGAAGGTTGAATATTCTGGAATCTCTTGAACTTTCACAGTTTATTGGTGGGCTTTCGGTGACTAATGCCATCGTCAATCCAATCTCAATTTACAACAATTCAACTAATCAGCATCTTGTTTTTTTTCATTCACTCTATCACCAACCGATACAATTCCTCACATTTTCGGTGATTTTTTTTTCCTTTTCTCTCCGCTGACGGTCCACTTAATGCCTCTAATTCATTTGTGAGCAAATAACGCGGCCTGGTGATCGAAGAATGTGCCTTCAGTCGTGAACTCACTTCCTGCTCGACGTTACCTTCATTACTTAAAGGCACGCTCCGCGATTAGGCAAGTCGACCTGTTCCATCCCCTAGAGTAGTAGACAGGTGGAACAGGGTTGATGTCCTGCCCCTTTTGTGGCTCATAAAAGGGAGACAAAGGCAGTAGAAGCTCGCTGGACCCGCAATCCACACCTTGGCTCGCAAGCCCCGCCCTCCGCAGTAGGCTGGCACGTGATGAAGCGAGAAGAGCGCGGGCGCATTGGCTGTCGTGTCGCAAGGAGCGTATTCTACGACATCTAACCCTTCTGGTGATGCTGGAAAATTGGCAATACCCACCCCCTTCCCACACCCATTTTATCGCGTAGCTTGCCTTTAACCACATCGCCCGGTGTAGGTAAGCCTTTTTTGTACGAAATCCCCGCGTGAATTTGCAGCTGCGTTGACGCAAAGATAAACAAACTGTATAAACAATGATGATCCATATGGGTTACCTGGCATCAGCCTATTCTAATATGAAGGTGACTCACTGCCAAACAAAGCAGACAGATAATCTGTTGTTGAACTAGGCAACGGATTAGCTGCGTGATAGAATGGTGTTTAGAGGACTAAGTAACTACATATCGCTGGCTCGGCTCTGCTTGATAACAGCATTAGCTGCCACATCAGCAGTGCTGGAACTTCAGGGATACGCCGGACATTTGACTTCCATGAAAAATTGTTGAGTCAATGGAAGAGCGCCGCGTTCATGCAATGACTTGGAAAGCTCAATCGAAGTGCCCACCGTGGTGAAGGCCCTTTTGTCCGTAGTGCTTCCTTCATATTGCTGAGCGTTTTAGCAGACTTAGGATTGCTTGCTCTCCGAAATAGAGGCGGCTACATTTATCAACGACGGGCTCTGAATATGTCGGTTAGTCGTGCTTTGTGCCTGTGTGCCACGTTGGGCCTTCCGCATGGCGCACTCCGCATTTTAATCTGACATTTCCCATTCCTCCACCGGTTCAAGCAGCCATTTGAAATCGTCTAGTGACATTGACGGAAGTTTTCGAAGTCTACTTAACCGATTACAACGGTGCTTGGGCGCGGCAAAAGGCGTACACCGCGCCAAAGCTGCTGTGCCGTTCAGTGTAATAACAATAAACGGTACGCACAGCGAGAACGATACCCGACAGAAAGGTTGATTCCATCTAGTAATTCTTCGAAAACGTCCACTAGTCATGGGGCCAGGTGCAGCAAGCCCTAACGAGGGGATGGATCCCCAAAACTCTGCATCTCTACTCTCTTCCCCCATTCTTAACCATGAGTGTTACGTCACCGGCCAGAGTGAGACGCAGAGTTTAGGGGACCCATCCCCTCGTTGGGGCTTGCTGCACCTGGCCCATGGAGTAAAGGAACAACTTAAGCAGATCGTAACCCAGTGAGGTTCAGCTAGCTTGATGAGACCCGGTAAGTATGAGCTGCCTTATTTGGCTATTTATGCAGATAGTTTTGTATCGAGCCATTGTGGCAGATGTTTATGGCAAGGAGATATTTTCGATTTACTTGAATGAACTAAAAATTAGGCCTGGGACCAGCGCCCGTCCAACAATCTTTCACGAAAATAAATGACACCCATTGGCGGTAGAGCAAGTGAGGGGTGGTAGTTAAACTTCGGCTAGAGGATGTTTCTGGGACGGCACTGACCATGAGATCAGCAACAACAGAACAGCAACTTCGAGGGACCTTCCACAATTTTTACGGGATCTCAAAGCTTCTTGCTTCTACTGTTTCGGTTTTGGTGTAGACCTACGACAGAGGCGGTAGTTTCAAGAGAGTGAAGAGTGGAGATGAAAGTACTTAGGTAAGAAAGTTGGGTAAGTATGCGCAAGGTGTACACGACAGGAGGCTTGTCGCGCGCTGATATGGCAGAGAAGCAGATGGGTTAGGGGCGTGTCGCAGCGTGTACTGTGCGATAGCGGGAGTCGTAAGACACGCTCTATCCAAGCTGAAACCAAATTGTTACAGTGCGCGCTGCAATCGCCCACTGACCCGTCCGTGTCTCTGCCACCTCGTTGCGCAGCGGGCCTCCTGTCCGGTGCCCATGCCAATGAGGGTGGGTGATATCCTAAAAACAGTCCTATCATCATGCTTGGCCCTGGCTAGCCTCGAAAATTAGAGTAAAATTATGTTGTAAATAGTGTACTTAGACAACGTCCAGAGTAAGTTTTCTGGCGATCAGACGGCCCACCAACAACGTTGGCGATATGTATCGATCGAATATTATAGCACCAATAAGCCGTCACTTGTTGCCGTCATCTAAGTCACAACTCAAAATGTGGCTACTATGACAGAAAATCGCAACGCAACCGTGGTCGCTGAGACACCTTCCTTCCCCGCCCACCCTCCCCCTCTCCCAAAACGTGGCAGTGCGAATGTGGGAGTGCAAATTCCGTTATCTCCCTGATGAATCACCACTTTATTAGCCAGTTATATAATAGTTGTGGCGTTGACAAGCCGGAGATTAACCGACAAGGAACGGCGCCACAATTGTTTGTTTGTTTGTTATCGTTCTCGGTCACACCCACCAAAACAGTCATTCCCAGCTGTTTCTCCGCCCCTGTTGTGGAACACTGTCTTTACGTGAAGAAAAGGTCTTGGCAGATTTAGGTAAAGTAATATCATTCACTTCTATGTTTTAATTTTCATATGTTTATTGCATTTATTTATTTTATTCAGAACCAATCGATTGCTAAGATTATTGGGTAAGTCTTTCCTGCTATTTTGCTTCATACCCAAGTCACAAGAACTTTGATGACTCAGAGCTGGGAAACTGTCAGTCTCTACTCATCCCCTAATTTTGTGTGAAGTTTCCAAATTACGTAAGGTCCAAATCTCTCTTTGCATTTCCGAATTTCACCTCTCGCTTTTCGTGCCTTACATTTCTGCTTGTGCCTTCACGAGCATCATATTTCTTCCTGATCACACTCTGTCAAAAGAAAACTTCTCTGATCTCTGCAGGAATTGACGGCGCGAGACAAATATGTACCGCACCGTTGCGTGGAGCAGGCTCGTCCCGCTCAATCGGTGCCTCCACTTTCATGCTCCGAAACAGTTCAGATGCATCACCGGATACGGGAATTTATACGGTCATAACCAATTACGAAGTTATTTCACAGAATACTGTGTTATGGGCAAAACTTTGCCCCAGGCGGGACTCGAACCCGCACCTCTTGCTTACCGAGGAAGTGCGCTCAGGTTACTATACCGGGGCATCATTTTGACGGGTACAAATTATTACTGAATTAATAACCCTTGATTGAATTGTACAAAAACATAGGTAGATGCGCATATAACTGCCCTCGTCAAAGTGCTGAATTCTCTGCACTCGTCTTCTTTGTCTTTGTTCCGATTTCCTACTTAGTATTTGCACGTCCTCTTGGGCCATTACTGGGTGACGGTCCGCCTTCATGTCACTGTTGAAACATCAGGGCTGGAATTGCTTGGGATTAATAGATATATCAATTATTGCTACTAGTTAGCTTCCGAATCGGTGTAGTCCAGGCACAAATTCCCAACAGAATTGGTTACGTGGCCCATTCCAAAATCGCTCCACGCCGATCGTTCCGCCCTTCTCGTTCCGACAAATGCGAAAATCTCCTATATCGGACACTTGAGATTTTTTCCTAAATTTCCCTCACCATCCCCATCATTGCAGCATCTTTGTGGTATTCTCATTTGGAATTCGCCGTCTTGTTTTTCGTTTACAATGAACCAACATAAATCACCCACAACGGAACCGATGAAACCACTCCCTTAAATGATAAAGTGATCATTTTCCCCAACTTCTTCGATTTCCTACGTTTATGTCGCGGCCGCAGAAATTCCATCCCACAACGATCGTCTTTCTTAAAATGTCTTCAAATGGCTGTCAGTCTTATGAGAGCGAAAGCCGAAGCCTGACTGTTCCGCAACAAAGTGGTATCAGTTCTGTGAGACAGAGAGGAAGGAGGAGAACTCCTCGGGAAATCGGAAAATTTCGAATATCTTGTAAAATTTTGCTATTGGAAACTGTACTTTAAAATATTTGTTAGAATGGGTAAAACACAACGTTTGTAGCGGTATGGGCTGAAGTTTCTTGGCCTTGTACAAAAACTTAAAAACACTTTCCCCGGTAGCCCAGTCTACTAGCCCCACCTGTTGTCCTGGATGGGCCAGCAACATCTCCTTCTATCCCTGCCGGGCGCCCAAGTACGTCGGTGGGTCCTTCTCGCTCTAGGAACACCCATCTCAATCGTCCGTTCCTTCAGAATTCTCGTAGAGGGCTCAAAATCGAGCCGGATGTCGTCCTGGGGTTCGGTTGACGTCCCGAGGGATCCAGCCCGTAACCGCTCTGGTCCAAGGTGGCACAAAATCGCAGACGTGTCCGACACACCTAACCTTCGTAACCTCGCCAAGGACAGCAAGATCCCAGATCTTCGGAAAATACGGAGTTTGGAACTCTTGAATTTCTTTTGCACTGTGAAAAGCTTTGCAACTCCCTTCAGTTTCTCAAACGTAAATACGTAATTCGTTTTCTCATTATCTAAACCTGTTTCTTATTAGGCCATTCTCGCAGAAAACGGGTTATGACGTTCATTCCCAAAACGGCATTAATAAGTATAGCAGTTCGATGAACACCAGGTGTTCACTGTTCACTCATTCTATTTAATTGCAAAAGTACAAAGCGCTTGGCCCTGAGCGACCCTTCAGCTATGATGCCCGCATTTACTTTGATTCGGAGCCTTTCTGCTTTCTACTGAGGGTTCTGAATGTAGTGAACTAAAAGACACATGTCGCGATCAACGCTTCGAAACGAAACCTGCCTTATTCAGGTAAAAAGAAGTGAAAAGAAGCGCTGAAGATACTTGCCTGAGAATCTTCTTCAGCCAGTGACGACTACGATAAAGTAGAAACGCTGAGCTCACAAGAGAGAGAGCATAGGGGGCGAGAGAGACGCAGACAGACCCAACCACTTAGATCGTTGCATTGTGAGGTGCATTGTGAACCCGTGCTCTAACGCTCCCATTGCCCACTTTTAAGCCGCGTAACGGCCTTCCCCTATCTTTGGCACCCACGGGCGGGGTATACCAACGCAGACGTATCGGTGGATGTACCTTCGATTGTCAAGGCCATACTTCCCGCATTACCTTCCGTGATTGATCTGATGCTATTTATGGAAGCATCCAAGATATGCAAAATTGGAGATAGAACAGATCTTTGAGCTAGAAGGAGGACTGCCACATTCGGTCTACCTGACTACTTTGAAATGAAAGGGAAGGCGGTGAAAATGAATTGTCGAAATTTTACCAAGAATATTGAATATTGATGAAGGTCGCCATGGACGACTCGATGATTCATTGTAATTCGCCGAAGAATAAAATATCGCACACAGACCCTGTTTAGAGGACGTTACGATTCGTCGTTCCTATGAATTTCAATTCATGAATACTCGATAACTTTTATACATTCGTACATTCAGGTATAAGGAATGTTCTGTTTTCACATAGCTTTTTTCGAGCACAAAGTCCGGTCAATTCGTGAGATTATAACTGTGAACTATTCAGAAAACTGAGTACAAGTACACTGTAGATTTAATTTTATTTGTTGTTAGTAAGCCTAAACTGCGAAGCCAGGAGAGCCCTCACGGTACCCGACAGGAGGCCCCTCGCGCGGTGAGATGACAGAGACGCAGATGGGTCATCAGACGAGTCGCAGCACATACTACATATGAGACGTAGCATGGTACACTCTACTTAATTTGGCCCAAATCGGCACAGTGCGCGCTGCAACTACCCGCTAACCTGCCTGCGTCTCTGCCATCTCGCGGCGCGACGGCCCTCCTGTCGGGTACCCGGCTCCACACACGAGCCTGTCGCGTCAGCATGAGAAGCAAAATGCCTCCAGGGCCCTTTTAGACTTGAGTTTAATGTTTACGAAGTTGTAGCCATTTTGAGGCACATATCGCGATAGCAGAACCAGAATAATTGTTGGGTTCAAATACGAAGCAGTGGGTCCGATCTTCTGCTTCTTGACTCAATAGTGAAGAAAAAAGGAGAAGATGCTGTTGAAAACACACTCTTGGTCCTTCTTTTAAGTGAGTGGTGAGAGTGTCTGGGAACAAGTAGCCTATAACACTGAGTGCAAAGGCAGACAAAGACGAGAGAGCGAAGCGGGAAGCGAGACGGCAGACACCGCAAAAATAGGCGAACGTGGATGCTTGGGATGCCCATGCCTGCAGAGCTTTAGTCCCTGGCACGTGTCTTGCGCGCGTTTTGTCGCACAAGCAACCCTATCTCGATGGTTCTGAACCTTACAGTTTCAATTGGTTGAGGGTTCAGTCGAATGGTCCAATTGCGCGATATACCTCGAAGAGAAGCCGAACTCCGAAAGAATTGCCACGGGTTTATTCTGATTGTTTTCTAAGAATATTAAGTGCCATCACTGACTTATAGAAACGTCCACTTTCGATAGGAAGCACACGAAAACTTATTTTTTAGCCTGAAGTGGTACCTAAAAATCGCCTTGGAACTTCAATCTGATCAGTTTCAACGACATGCAACTCTTTTTTATTAATAAGACAGATGCTCAGAAATTTCGATGACTTTTTAAGGCTGCAGTCACTAGAAAGGAATCTGTCTAAAGCAGCCACCCGTTATCACTCCCATATCAGTCCCAAGGTCTTGGATGGTGATTCATTACTGCACGCTGCAATCTCTCAGTCTACCTTATCTTTATCATTGATACAGCTACGTCATGGGTCTAGGACGAGAGGTCCTGGAAGTTTGGTTCTTATAGACTAGGCCCTTATAGATTAGAGGGGAGCATCGTATGATGTGAGATTGCCAGAGCATTTTTCAAGCGACACGGTAGTTAAGATTTGGGCCTTCAGTGAAAATGTGGAGATTTCTGGAATTCAAGGGATTTTTGCGGTTTTTTAGTGTTTTTTCTTCATCATTTTTATTTGACATTTAGACCTCCACAATTTTTAGTTCTACGCCTTTATTAAAGTTCACCGCCCCGTTCACGCCACCGTCAGCGAATAGGCTGATTTCCAGGTATAAGAAACCTTTAGACTCGCATATCCCGTTTGAGCACTACTCTTTCACCTCCCTCCCTCTCCTACCCCTAACCCGAGGTAAGCAAACGAGCCCTTTTGGCGTTTCTGCTGGGGCCGTATGCTGAATGTTGGGGAGGGGTTCGGGTGCCCGAGATCGACGCGCTACATACTTGGACGCGGCCGGTAAGGTAGGAGAGTGATGACGGAAGTTGTGCAGCTACGTCAGCAGCTCCGCCAAATGGGCTGATTTGCCTACCACAGAACTAAGCCTTAGGGGGGGGGCGTTCTCTCAGGTCCGTCCCCCTCCAAGCTTAGTCCTGAGGTAAGCACCAAATTGAGCGGTCTAAAGGACCGAGTTGAAGTAGTGTTAGAGGGTTCGTGGGGTTGTTACTCCCAACGCACATTGTATATGACTGCGGCAGGAACGTCGTAATTCACGCTCATTTCAGGTGCTCACCGTATCTAAACGGCTTAAGCTCTCCCCAAAATTCCATACGGCCCCAACAGGAGCGCCAAAAAGGCTGGATCGCTTACCCCCCCCCCCTAACCCTCCCACGCCGCTCTATGTGCTTTCGATGGAAATGTAGGGTAAAAATTGAAGAGGTGGATTTGAGCTCGAGCACGTTGAGTCCGTCGAAGGACCGCAGCCGAAATGGGGTTGTGGGAACCTGGGTAGTGATGACTTCAAGAATATCCGAGCTGGCGCCAAGGTTTACCTATACCCACGTATTTCTTTGGGGACTCTGTCCGAAGAGCTAGTTCGGGTACTTGACATCATCGCCAATTTAATTACTGACTAGCAGAAAGCTATGTAGACACCCTCTCATCCCCCCCCCCCGCCGTTTACCATGGCAAATTCAGTCGGGCGTCTCAGTGCAGGCCTTATCAGTTTTAGGGCTTCCGAGCGGTGGTCATAATACGAGGATTAAGAATAGATTAAGGAGAGCAACAAGACCATCAAGAATTGAGAGAGACAGGGACGGGGCAGAGGGACGTGAGGCTTCACTTCGAAAAGTTGAAGTTCTTCAAAGGGGAGAACCAAGTCCCGCAGAGCCTGAAATTAAGTTTTCTAGCGCGTTGATGACCATTACTATTATTGTTTTTTTAGGACTCTGATGGGAAAGTTATTTCCTAACAACTCCATCCGTTGATAGAGTACCCGGATCTGCATCCGTAACGCTACTGCTACTTCCACGACAGGCTCAGAACGCGTGGGCGGGGGACTGGGAGCATAAATGCAGATGGTAGGACAAGATGAATGTCCGACAGATGGAAATCTGCCCACTATAGGGCTCCTGAGAAAACAAAGGTGGTGGTTTTGCAGGAAAGTACGCACCAGTACCGAAATACAAAATTTTATCCGTCTTTTTGAACGCCCTCGCTCCACTGCTCCCCCCCCCCTCACCCGTCCCATCGGGTGTCCCACAATTGGTCTCTGACCATCGGACTCTAGCCTCTAGGCTATCAACTCGCTCAAGCTATTATTAGACGCTATCGCGAGATACGGGGGCATTATAGCGGGGTTGCATTCGAAACCGCGTAAAACATGAGCTTTCTGTTGGATATGCGACTAACCATAAGTTTGGGCGGTAGAGGAGGGACTCATGAATCATTTTCATTTTTCCCGAAGTTCTTGTCCCTCCTAGACTCGGTCTGAAGGATGCCCCTGTATATTGCGATAGCGCCGCTTTCTGTTACTTCAAGGCCTTTGTTGGCACTTCAAAGCGGAATTAGATAAGTTCTGCATGAAAATAGCGTTTCTACATGTTGACTTGGTAGGGTGTATTGAGAACAGACGCAGGCGCATGTGCAGCGCTACTTGCAACTACACGACCTCTCATATGAATGAGTTATTACCAACAATGTGAGCGTTTTTTCGCTCACCATCAATCATCGTCGTGTTTGATTTCCAGGCGAAAAGCTCAACTGTGAAATGCTCAAAGAACGAGCGTTTCATAAGATTTTCCTCTTGAAAAGTACGTCTACGCCCTCACAATTGCGCTAGCACTATGGTTATTCGTTTGTCATCTTAAATGGCATTTGTATCTTCTTCTGAAAAAACACTCCTGAGCGAGGAAAATTCTCAGGCAGGGTACGCCATTTTCTGTTCTGTCCTATCACCTGCATCACATTCTTTCGATGCTCTTAGGTATGCCTCTTAATGGCCCTCCGGATTCCTTTACAATCTGATGTGAAGAAGAATGGCTGCAAATTAAAGGATAAAGCAGTCGTCATTTATCAAAACCTTCTTGGGATGCGCCACGCCTTCTATTTTCATTGGGAATTGTAGTGGCATTTTGGATGCGCTATACATATACAATGATATCCGAGGGTCGATGTACAAGTCAGTGTTTTTATCTTCCCATATGAGTCTGGTACCAATTTGCCGACCTCGGAGGGATGGAGGACTTGGTTGGCGTGGACGACGCACGAGCCAGGATTTGATCCCCGGACCGCACGAGTGGTAATCCGCGTCACTTGCGACTACAACGCTTCCGTCCTGTGAATTGTGGCTGTAAACTACTAACAGAATTCCTTTTTCATCCCTCAGGGTAGCACACTGCCCATCCTTCGCAATCTTCTTCCATGGCCTACCTTGCTCAAACTATTCAAATATGTTTTGCTCCTTTCCAACAGGTAATCTGACAGGATCAAGCTTCTTTGGTGAAATCACAGTAAAGGTAGTGTGCAAGCTATTGGAATGAGATTTCGTCGTTCTCATGTCGACCACAAAGGTAAGTAGGGCAATAAGGTGGTGGGTGATGTGGAAGAAAGACGATGGTATTTGAAAAGGTCCCCCCTTATCATGTTACCCTTGGCTTACCATATCGGGGAGTAGAACACAACACAATCTGCATTACAGCGGATTCTGAATGATCATAGACCAGTGTGAGTACCAGAGCAGAGGTCAGTCGATCAGGACTCGTAGGAGCGACTAGAAATAGCTCGACAAACAGACAAGGGAGGGGGACAGAGCGACAACGGTCAGAGTGCCTGTCGTTCGATGTTGCATACCTCGCCTGAATTGCCTTCATCGTAGACGATCCAAGACCTCGATGGGTTGTAATTTTTGTTGCAACCCTTTTTTTTTGAAAGACGCAGAATGGATGGTTAGCACAGTGATGTTATATCAGGACGTTAAATTTGTTTATTCATCGAGTTATTTACTTGTCTAACTATGTTTACTTATTTGTTTATTTAGCTATTTATTCACTTACCTATTTAATTGCTGAATACACGTAGTGTCACAAAAAAAATATTTAAATGGACAGTAGCAGAAGAGTATTTCGCAGCCTATTGAAAGGTGGACTGCTACCCATCGATCATTTCTTGTCATTGAGCCACGCATTTACCTACCATACGTAAATAATTGGATTGTTATTTGCTCTATGTAGGACCGGTAGAGTGGGCAACCCGTGTTCTCTTGTCGCAGGCACGCTTATTGTCATTTCCGATTAGCATGAAAGGGGTGGAACGCCTGGTTGACTTGGACGAGATTTGATCTTACGAGCCTTTCAAGAGTAACTTGATTAAGAAGAAAACAGCTTTACCATTCAAAGGCAGTGATTACAATGGCTGCGGGGCGGTGCGGTTTGATGACGTCATTGGACGTCGTTTGTGGGCAAACCCCTCAGCGCGTGAGGGCGTGGTGGGAACCGGGGCCAACCGTCGCGTTCGCACTTTTCCAAAAACTTCGGCCTCCCCCTTAAGGAAGGTTCGGTGCGGATCCCACCACCACCATCAGTCATAGAGGGCTCCTCCAATACGACCCCCTACCACCCTACCAACCCGCACCGTCACCCTCACCACAATGGCTGTTTTTATTCGAGCACGGCTGGAAGAGGGAAGGGGAAGGGGGAGAGAAGCGGTAAATATGCCAATTTTATCCATTTTTTCTATTTCCTGCTACCTTCGTCAGACTTTCGCCAGAATCGTAGAAATCTCCATTATCACAACCACGTCTCCTTCTATTTTCGAAATAACGATCCCCCCACCTCCACCCTCGCGCTTTTCCCAGCGGAAGTTAGGCTTGTTCAACCCCAAATGTGACCACCCTTCTCTGAATCATAAATGGGACCCCTTTGTTCGAATAGAGCGAACGGATAGATGACGCTGATTGAGACCGCCTGTTAACGCCCTTCCTTCGGTGACATCCAATGACGTCATCAAAATCGCACCAGCCATCGTGATCTGTGCCTTTAAGATCGCTTTCAAAGCATTCCAGAAAGTTTTCTTCAGTTTGCACGTTCACGAAAGCCATGGAAAATATTTACGGGACTCAGCAAGAAAAGAGTAAGAGATTAAGAGATAAGTAGACATAGGCGTTCAGTAGTCTATTTTTAGCATGCGCCACGCATTCGATTTCCATTTAAAATCGTTTTGAATGCGTTTCGGGCTAGTTTGTGATGAGAGCACTAACACCCCACCCCCCTCCCTAAATCCAGAGCGATCTCTAGACTCCGTCAGCAGTAGTCGTCTCCGGCTTGGTGATCTATTGTTGATCAGATGACGTCAACACCAATTGTTGTGATCGTCACTGGTGTCACTGTTAGTGTGATCGTCGTGTTTCGCTTTCGTAGACTACCGCCGTCGCCAGCGCTGTCGCTACGAGCGACCACATCGTGAAGAGCAAAGACCATTAACCGGGGAGCGTTTGTTGGCTGAACCGGAGACGATGAAATGGCCATTACCCTACTTCCTTATTTGTTCACCACAACAATGACGACTACTAATTCCACGAAACCATGCGTGAACATCCCACCGGGTGCGGGGATCGGGGCTGGCAACTGGTGCCACTCCCACACTCATAGCCGAGCATTTATGCAACAGTGGATTAAACTTCGTCCAAGTCAATCAAGTTTTCTTTTGATTGGTACGAGTTTCGATTTGAGGGACCACAAACGCCTGTTCTTAAAAGCGCTTCAAAAGTGCGCGATGAGGGCACTGCGGCCTTCTCAGGTACGAATCCTACCCTTCCCCGAGATGGATGCGTCCCCGCCGCTAATTCTATCCTAGGGTTGCGGGAGACAGGGCTGCGTCATAGGACCAGCCATAGTCTGCGTTTCTAGACTCCAGACAGCGCGAACCGTCAGAGAAAAGAGTGTCTGAATAAGGGAGCATAACTGCAACATCGCGCGCTTAATGGCGGGTCCTGTGATGCAATCCTGCTCCCACCAACATTAGCATATAATCGGCGGCAGGGAACGTATTCCCTTATTGGAAGGATAAGATACCGCACCAGGACTGCATCGACCGCATCCATTTTTCCTCATTTGCAATACACCGGTGTCTGCGTCCTCTTATCCGCTGTGCTCTCTCGCCTAACCTCTCTCGTCCGCACACAGTGTCTCACTGACTTAGCATACCGCATAACAATTTTGAGTAAGACTTTAATTTCCAGCGTTTTCGAGAATTCTTCCCTCTATCTCAATACCGCTATACTGTCCACCCCTACTTTCATTTTCTTGTGGAAAAACCACACGGGGAGGGGGGGGGAGGGATTTGAGTTAAGGTTTACAGTTAGACCTGCTACGAGGATTTGAGTAACTAATCAGGATCCGACCTAATCAGAAGACACGCTACCGCCCGTTGGGTCACTGTATTGTTTATTGTTTACATATGATTCACCCGTGATGTTGATGTTTATATTGAGAACGCAGCAATTCCTCTCCTCTCTTCCGCTCTTTTTTCATTTCCCGCAACTAACCCCACTCAGTGACGGGAACGCTCGATGGAAATTCGAACTGCAGTATGAAAGTAAGTAAACACGAATTGTACTTTAGTCAGCCAACATTTGCTTTTCGCTTACCGGACCAGCCAAAAAATCCTAGCATGAGAACTTTTCTCGAAGTACGTAATCATAGCCTCGCAGAAGTATCCTCTGTTTTGGAGAATGAGAACAGCGTCGAGTGCAGACCACACACTTCAAGTGACGACGGCCGAGAAACACGTGGCTTTTTTTCTCGCTGTCGTCACTTGCGGTGTGTCTGCACTCGCAGAACTTCTCGTTTTCCGAAATAAAGAGTACCTATGGGGGTCAGGGGGTGGTTCACTAGGACAGAAAGCGATTTTTCGTCTTTTCGCGCGCGAAACTTTTTCGCTGTGGGAACCTCAGGTCCACCACTGCTCAGGAGTCGATGCGGGGTCGCGCGCGAAAAGCGGAAAAGTCGCATTCTGTCCTAGTGAACCACACCCAGGTAGGTCACCCTAAACCTACCACTTACCCTGACCCGCTAAACAAAAACACTTCATGAATCACCACATGAAATATGTTGTTTTTGACTGTGCTATCTATCGATAAACACAACGCTACGGTATTTATCAGGGTCACATCGAGCGCTCGACGACAACGCTCGCTGCACAACCGCAATCCGTCCCGATTTTCGAACCGGTTCGATCACCTCCGCCCTTTGCTCGATCGATTCTTCTCGCGCATCACTTTCATCGGTGATAACGAAAAAAGTGGAATGACACCCACGATGATAATAGTACAGTCCCGGACGAGCTTGCCCCCCACGGTTCTTTGCCATTGTAAGCCTCACATCAACACAAAGGGGGTAAATGTTCCAAAGGAAACCTCCCTACACGAGTTGTCCTCTTCGGGATCGCCCAGACCGAGCCGAAGGGACGTCACGAATCCCCCAATCCGTGCACCGAGCATACGTCAGCCGAGCGCGCGGCTGACGCCAATCTGGTGCACGTTTACTTTTCCACAGCCAGCGATTCGGCTAACTTGTCTCGGCTACTCGTCTGCCCTTATCGCTATCACTGTCACTGTGGCATTCTCTTCTCCATAAGTGCATTTGCTACACTGTATTTTAGTCCTATTTTTGCTTTTTCCACGAAACGGTCACACTTGAGCGCTCATTGAATCACAATCTCTTCATAATATACGCCGGAATGTTTATTTGGAGCTGGGAAGTCTGGAAAACGTTTTCTATATTCCTTTTATTATATCACCACTTTATATCGAGACTTCTTAATTTTTAAGATAAGGCTGGCCCAGCGTCACTTAGTCACTCCTATTGCTAAGGTTCAATTTTCATCTGAAGAATTTATCAGGGATGTCATCGTATCTTGCGTAGAATGTTAGGCGCTATCGCAGGATAAGGGGGCATCCCGTGGTCTGTGCTCAGGAAGGCAGGAACTTCCGATAAATGAAAATTGCTCACGTACCCTGAAGTCTGTGCGGCGGTCTTGTCGTTGTGGGGGGGGGGTGTGCATTCGAGGGGGCCAGTTACTGCGTGGGACTAAGCCTTAGTGAATGAAGAGCTTCTGGAGGAGAATGTGAGCAATGTACTCTCCTTTGTGATTTTTCCCTCTCCTGTGCTCAGTTGTAGTGTCACCTACCATCGGCCCTGTTGTGAATCCCCTCTTCAAGGGCATGAGTGCCGTCTCTCCTCCTCGCTTATGACTTTGTTTCGTTTTCAACGGAAAGGGACATCCACGCAGTTTGGTATGCCACAGTCCCCCTATCTTGCGATAGCGCTGTATGTTATTTTTTGCGACATTCAGACTAGCAAAAGCTATGAGTAATAATGCTGGTAAAAATGGGTGCTACAAAAAGCTGAAAGCATGAGTAACGCAATTTGCATTTCCAAGGAGGGGTTGCATGCCATTGTAGAGGACATCTACTAGATCTAGTGACCTGAGCGGGCGGCATGTGGTGTGCTTGTTGGCGGAGTACTAATGAGTGTGACCCTACGAGGGCCTGCCTATTTTCCTCTTCACCTAGACTGTTTCAGAAAAACAGAAACCCATCGAGTGCAGACCACATACTTCAAGAGGCGACAGCCTCCAAGTAAATCTGGTAACGCTGGTCATAGAGATAGCTGATAGCTGGTAAATGAGTTGTAATTAATGGCACCAAACAACTCCAACAGGCTAATCATTTCATGGCAAAAACATTTATATTTTTCTCGGCCCCCCGTCACCTGTAATGAGTGGTCTGCACTCGATGCGCTTCTGGTTTCTAGAAGCAGAGAGTAGGCTCGCTCCGCTCCCGAACGGCTGCCCACTCGGTGGGCTTTGCTGTCTTGCAGTCTCGTTCCAGCAAAAGACAACCACAGCATGGCGGTCTAGTTGATTATGGCGCATCTCCCAGGGACCATTCCAGCGTTGAAATTAAAGGGCAGAGCGAGGATCCCATTTTGCGGAGAGCCCTTTCTCGTTGTTAATTTTCAACTACCACATCGCCTAACTTTAGCTTTCAACCACCGATCAATTTAGCGCAAAGCCTTCCTGGACCTTTTCCAGCAGCCATGCCAAGCCGTTATCGTCGCAATAAGAATTCTTCTAAATCGATTCTTCTCCAATATGTTAGCGTCATTTGATGAATATTCCGATCTGTAAGTGTTGCCGTTTTTTACGTGTAATTTCGCCTCGACGAGGGTGGTGTGTGTCTGCTTTGCTCTGGTCTTCCATGTGTTCCTTTCGTTCTCTTTTCTCTCCTGCTGGCTGCTCTCATGGTCAGCACGGCCCCGTCTCACAAGTGTCTCACCCTCTGTGTAAAGAGCTAGCGATCTATTACAATAGGACATACGCGCTCTGCAGTCAACACAATGTCATTGGAAATTACCAGTATCCGATGGTTGTTACCTTAATTGCTTGATTGCTGCATTCTAAATGTCGCCATTTTGTCTGCTCCAACTAATCACCTTCTAATTTTGCTAATTAAACTTTATTTGCACTTTCAGTTCACTGCTATTCTTGGTATTGAATCGAAATAAACTAAAGACTTTCTTGTAGTGACCCTGATTTATATTGTAAAC
>KZ345884.1:89782-102705 GCA_002352805.1 Teladorsagia circumcincta | reverse complement strand
GCAGCTGTCGCGGAGTTGGCGTTGGTCAATACATGCTGTTGTTATGCTCTTTCATGAACTTCTCAAACGTTCGCATTGGCATGGACAACTCTGTGAGATTGCAAAAACTCTTTCCGGTCGGGAATTGAATCCAGGTCTCGCATGTGACAGATGCGGATACTCACCACTACACTACCACTGCACTCCGTTCATGGAAGAGAATCGAAATAGGGTCGTGCAAAGACTTCGATTGTAGGGGGGGGGGTCGTACTTCTGCGACCACGTACCCGACACGATTTTCTCCCTGATAGAGACCCATGCATACACGACAGGCTTACAGACGGACAAATCGACATACCAATCTAGGTTCATGTAAATGAAAGATGATTCTGGAAAATTCATTCATTTCAATTCCAAGCGCAGTTTCTCAATAAGGAAGTATTGCAGATGGTTATCACCGGAAACCTTGAAAAGAGGCGTGTACAACACGAAAACTGATGTCTATAGTTTCTCGATAATGATCTGGGAGATATTCTCATTTGGGCAGTTACCATTTTACAAATACGATAATGCACAATTAAGGGTGTTGATCAAGGAGAAAAAGGTAAGACTTTCTACATACGAAGCTTCGATTCGTATTCAAAAGATTGTTATTAGTTTAGCGAGAGCACACCTTCTCAAAAACTCATTTGAACCTACTGTTATTCAGGCGACTCTTCCGACATGTCTCTCTGAGATACCAGCAGATATGAATGAGCTACGGCTAAGATGTATGCATCCGGATCCGGACGTGAGACCGGATTTTCACGAACTGGAATCTATTATAGCTGAGGTATGCTCAATTCTTTGCTCATGTTTTGTTGAAAAGAATAGCAGCTAGAGTTGACAGATCCCACGTGTAACATAAAAAGGTCACGGCGCGGCGACGAGCATATAGGGGGGGGGGGCAAAAAAAAAGACATTTTGCCCATGTCGCACTTCGGCTCTTTTTTCTTCACAGAGATTGCCGTCGTTGACGGAAGTTCCTCAGCAAAATACTCCCTAAATGTCCCTCTATGAGTAGGCGCCTGCCCTCATTCACTCCCTCACGGTCTTCAGAATATGACGTCATCTGTCGACGTCGTCGAGCTCAAGGTGGCCTACAGTAACTGCTTCAGCCTGAAGCTCTTACACAGTTCCTTGAATCGATTCAATGTGGGATAGATTCCTAGGGACATTAGCTGTAACTATGCAAACCCCCTCGGGACCCGCCTTTCGGAAACCTTCGTAATGGTACACGATCCGTCGAGGACCCCATTGAGATTGTCCAGTGCACCATGTTTCCGAGGCAATTTTTCTGTGATGCCACCCACGCAGATGGCAGCTATGAATAATTTCTTATGGAGTGAAGTGTGCTCTTCAATTCTAATTCGGTTGCACTCGCTTTGAATCGAGCGAAGTACGATTAAATTGATTTAATTACGGTACAAAATGTCTTTTTTATCCACCCCTGTATGTGTCACGCGCCGCGCGTCGGGGATTCGGGGCTTTCGCTGAGCACTGGTGACACGCTTAAAAGGCATACGAGTGAATGACGCTGCAGATGGGCGAAAAATGTTACTCCGGTTGCCTCATGAGCGCTACTTCTCAAACGCGCGCGCCACCGCGTCGTGACCCCATGATATCAGTTAACTCCCCCGAGTCCTGCATTGATTCACTAGGCTATCGATTCCCACTCTGCGAAACCACTTTCTTATAAACGTGTTTGCTTGGTAGAACTCAGTTTCACTTGGAGAAGGATTCTTTACCTTTTTTCCATGCCCGGCGATCTAGCATGGCTTTCTTTGCGGCGCACCATCGGCGCGTTGCGCCTCACTCTCGCTGTCTGAGCCTCCAGCCGTTTAGCAGAGAGAGCATTACCGTTGAAGAGGGCAGAACCGGTGAGAGTAACGCCAAGTGACAAACTGTGTTCCCATTTTTCAAGTTCTGGACCGTTTCTTATAGTTTTCACTTCATTGCTGCACTACCGGCCATGCATTGATTCCTAGTGGCCGGTCCCCTGAAAATCCTAAAGTCCCTAAAAAATTCTGCTTTCAGATGCCTGGAGTGATAAAACCGCAGCCACCGTCACTATTTAGTCGAATCTCCACAGCTATAAGCGATTACATCTACGGCCGAGTTTACACGTAGCTCGGTAAATGGCAACAATGCAAGATGTCAGAAGAACGTCATTTTCTCTTACTCATTTACAACTTGACAACAAAGTTTACGACAAAATACCTTCTATATTAGCTAATCCCTGTACTCGTCACATGAATTGTCCACATGAACAAATCATTATAAATAATTAATACTTCATTATTTTGAACATATCAATAAATAATACACTAGTTACACTACACTATGATCTCCTTCTGAATGCAGCTGCCTTTCGCTTTTCGCGGGAGGAAGGGAGGGGGAGAGTGAGTGGCGAAAGTTCTTCAGAGAACGGGTTAGCACTGCAGAACCCCAAAACTATTTCGAGCTTCGGATCGAATTCCATCGTTGAACCGAGCCTTTAATCGGTGAATCGCAGGAATCATCTGGGACGGTAGTAAACCTCGCCTAATTCTGAGTTAATGTGTCGAGATCAGCTCAGACCAATCTCATGGTTCGGTGAGAGGTCTGAAGCGTTTCTCAACACATTAACTCCAATTGAACACATAGTTAGTTCAGCACTCAAAAAAAGCATTTTAATTGGTAGTTAAAAGTCTAACATGTAAACTTAAAACGTTAACAAGCAGAGAAAAGAAATAGTGTGTACTTGAGGATATGCAGAAGCCACGTTGACCCGTCAGTAAAAAGTACTCCGGAGCACTTTCTGCTGGAGGGTTAACGTGTCAAACGTGGCCTCTGCGCATCCTAAAGCACACACTATTTCTTTTCTCTGTCAGCTCGATTGATTAGTAGTTAGATCCATTTGATTCATTTGCGGCTGCACCGCATGAACACGTTAACGCAGGCAACTTCGTTCAAGACACGTTAACGCAGGCAACTTCGTTGAATTTGAGCAGTTGGTGGTGCAGTGGTGGTGCTGCGACCCATGAATCCTTGGGTCGAGGGTTCAAATCCGGGCGACGTACAAGTTTTGCAAACAATGTGCGGAAGCTCGTGGTTTACTGCAGGGTTGAATTGCGATTGTCTGTTTCCTTATTCTGTGATGGGCTCTTAATCACCACCTCCGATTCTGAGTCAAAGGTAGATTACTACCGTCCCTGGTCGGACAGAAACTTAACTAGCACGCACTCCAAAGGCGGTGAGAACGATGTCTGGAGCAGTGATGTGGTTTCAATCCATCATCGCACCTTATGTGAACTAGACCCTTCAGGGCGATGCCAAACTTTGCGAATCAAGCGATTCGCTAGCGTCTCGATGGATGCGAGCGTTGCGCAAGCGAATCAAACGTAACACACGAATCTGACTTCGCGCCAGCGACTCGACAGTGTTTGAATGTGGCGGGTCTAGACTCCCGTAGTGGGGAGCCTAGATCCCCTAGTGGGGTGTCTAGACCCGCCCCTTTCAAACACAGTCGAGTCGCTGTCACGAAGTTCGATTCGCTGGTGCAACGTTCGATTAGCTGGCGCAACATTCGTATCCAGCGATATGCTAGCGAATCGCTCTTAACCAGCGACTCGCTAGCAAATCGCCGGATGGTCGCAAAGTCTGACATTGGCCTCAGAGCGTCGCGGCATGTAGCTGGGACCAGAGCCTACCGTAGTCTTCGCATTTTTCCGAAAAATTTGCCACCCCCTCTTGAATGTTCTCTATGCGATTCCCCACCACCACTAGATTTAGTTTTTCTTTAGTTTTATTTATCTTCCCTCAATACGGCACCCCTCCTCCCTACCCCGATCGGGAGACAGTCAACAGTTCCCCGCAACTGTCGCGACAAAACTAGTTCGCCGCGTCAACGGCTTTTGTGAAGTTTGGCTTGGTCCTAGCGAATTGTCTCTAGAACCTGGCAGCGGCCGCATGTGGTGACCTATTTCAGTTTGCGCGGCGACCTCAGGGAGACTCTTATCTCGCATCCACCCCGATAACCCCACCCTAGCCATCATGACCGTTTCTGAACCATTTGATTCTGAGATCCTGACACACTCAAGCCGTCTACTTTCTCTTCAAAAACCGTCGTAGATCGGAGGAGGAGGAGGAGGAGAAGTGGGGGTGAATCAGTATGATGAAGCGAAAAATCAGCATTTTGTCTAGCTTACCCTACTTTGGTAGAATTTCCGTCAAAATCGTTGAACTACCCGACAAACGCAACCCCTTTTAGCAAACCTGTTCACACTTAACACAATGCTAAAGCAACAGTCCCAGCATTTTTGCCTCCGGCACTAACGGTGTGGAACGATGCGCTAGCCCTAGCCAAGGACATAAGAAGTATGACTGAACAAAAACTCATCTAGGAAAGCCGCAGGAGCGCAAACTGAACCGCTCTGAAGTAGGAGTGCTGCGCTCTCATTGGCAGATCCCAAGCACACCCACTTCAAAGCGGTCCAGCTCACTCTCCAGCGGCCTTCCAAGGCTGAATTTTTGTTCAGTCGCACTTTCTGTGTTCTTGGCTAGGGCTAGCGCATCGTTCCACACCATTGGTGCCAAAGGTGAAAACTCAGCTGGACTTCCCCAAAATGCGAGTTCCCCACCTAAGATCACTAGTGTTACTCCCTCGTCCGAATAGTTCCAATTGAAGGTTGATACTAGTTGTCACTGCTCTCAACGTTCTTCAACCAATTACGTTCAATAATCTCGTTGTCATCAAACGCACGACCATCCAAGCATCGTGATCAGTGCCTTTAGCCCTCAATATACTACAAGGGGCAGTCACGGCATTCGAGGCACTTCAGTGCTAGGTCAGACAATGCTAAACTCTGAAGCCTACCTTTCACAAATCCTTGCGCGTATTTTCTGAGTGATATACAGTGCATTTCATAACTATAAGCTCACCCTGAAATTTTGCATTTCCGCAACGAGCAGACGACTGGAAATTTTTCTGATATCACCAGCAGATTCCTCATTATGAATAACCCCTGCAACGCAGTTTTGGCAAGGACAGCCCTTCTTCTAACTTTCTTATAATTCTTGGTTTTTGCACCGTTTCATAATTATATGGTCACCCTGAGAAAATGAATATTACTTAGTGTGAAACAACAAATCTGACTATGAAAATGAATATTTGTTCCGAACACATCCAGCAACTGAATTTCTCAAATGATTTGTATTCATCTTTTGAAGAAAAGACCAGGGACGGTAGTAAAGTGCCATAGACTGGGTGTCAAAGGTGGTGAACATCGGCCGTTAACGGCGAATAATGAGAGGCGAGACAGCGAGGTGACCCTAGTCTTGACGGTGAGCTTTACTACATTGCCAGCAAAACTCGCATCACCCATGGACTTGAACCAGAGCCTGTAGAGCAGCGTCATGAGCGCGACCTCTGCCACTGCACCACAAATCGCTTCTAATATGCCCTGAAAGAATTGTAGAAGGCAAGGTAAATAACCCTCTGAGGAATGCAAAATCGCAGGTGCATCGGAGAATTGATCCCTTGACCGACCCAACCTCACCCGCAACGTACCCACTGCACCAACTGACGCGTCGGGAGACGGTTTTCGCGGCCTATATGATCATGCTGAGGTGCAACGCAGGGCTATGGCATGATCAATACGAGAAACGCAGCAAGCAGAGATCACCTTATTGGTAGATTTATCAATATTATCGATAGCTCCAACAGCATTCTTGTCACCAGCAACGGCAACGGCATGGCAGGGACGCAGACCGGCGTGGCAACTTGCCAAAACGGCGAGCCGGCAGAGACAGGAGAAAGTGGATGAAGATCGAAGAGACCATAGACCATGCGTAAAATGTACTCGGGGGTACATTTAACGGTCTCTTCAATCTCCATCCACTTTGTCCTTTCTCTGCCGGCTCGCCGTTTTGGCAGGGTGCCACTAGCCACTTCAGATGTGGCCTAGACCGAGCCCTCTGCGGCAGGTCAGCGCGAGCTCCCCGCCTTTTTCAACGCTTTTTGGGTGGGGACGAAGGCGAGGTCAACGAGACCAACTGGCCAGCTATAGACTGGCCGGTTCGAAGGCTTTACTACCGCCCCAGATTTATGCATTTCGTGGTGCTCGGCTTGGTTCTTGAGACATTGCCGAGCAATTCGGAAAACCTCTGGCTCTATTCGTGGGTATTTGAAGCGCTCCTATGTTTACAGATATTCCACAAGCTCTAAACATCCACAGGGGGTTCATACGAATGATCAGGGAAAAGTTATAAGGGCTGCTCCGAACAGTACTTCCACTTGAAATTACATTCACTCGTAATCTAACGTTTTTATCTTGAAAACTAGGAGCTGCAGAGCGGTGAAAATAAGCAGCAACATTGTAAGGAATGTAGCAAGGATGGCTCGAAGCGCACTGGTCATTAGGAGGTGGTACAAGTCCATTCCGTAAAGTTGAACTTGCAGTGTGATCGAACAAAGTTGGGCCCGCGGTGCAACTGCATGATAGAGTGAGTAAATCTCAGTAGACACAGTATTCTATGGATAAAAGTGGTTTACACGAACAGTTCCTGTAGATATGAACGCTTTTACCGTGACTCGCAAAGCTATCCGGTTCATTTCAGCGCTCGCGATTCTAGTGGAGGAAAGGTGAAAGGTGTTAGCGCTTTCTGTGATGAAGTTGTACCGGAAATTTTTTCCATGACCTGCGTAATGGGCTGCAAAGATGTTTGTAGAGCCTTGCAAAGACATTTGGTCACTTTCCTGAGCTTAAGGCGTCGTTCACACAACGTATTCTCACAGAAAATTGATGGTGCTCATGTAATTCAGTCAACCAGAAACCGCAACACTCTAAATCCAGACTGTTTGAAAACGTTATCTTGTTATTCTCGTCGCATTTCGGTAGAATTTTTCAGATATATCTTCGTCGTGGATTATCACTCAGATACGCACCAGCTAGGAACTCCAAAAGAGCTGGAACCAGCACCATTGAAGCACGGAAATGGATCGATGCTCAGCCGACTCTGAATCTCAACTCCAGTATGCCACTGAGGATATCTGGTCTTGCACTCAATAGAGGAGAAACCATAGATCATCAACTACTCAATATCTGCTATTAATCTTATCTGATTGTTCTTTTTCTCAGGGTGACCTCATAATTATAAAACGGTGAAAAAACCAAGGAATAATTATAAGAAAGTTTAAAGAAAAGCTGTTCTTTCCAAGACCCATTACAGGGGTTATTCATAATGAGGAATTTGCTGATCGTTCATTGATCCAGTCGTCTGCTTGTTCCGGAAATGCAAAATTTTAGGGTGACCTTACAGTTATGAAACGCACTGTATTTCTTCTTCAGTTCCAAACAAAGTTCCGTCGGTGGGTATGGCTGGGAGAGTGGTGACTTCTGCTGCTTGTCGATCCCATTAATGCAAATACTGGGACAATATCAGCTTCATAAGATACTTAAATTTATTATTGTTTTATATTTTATTATATTATTATGTTATCTTATTTATTTATTTATTTTTTTATGGCATTGTTTATTGGACGTGACTTATGTGGCACTGAGATTGATGGAGAACATCAATCTCAGTGCCACATAAGTCACGTCCAATAACCCAGTATCTCAAGTTGCGGAAAGGCCGCGGACTCACAGGTTGCTTCTTTTCGAGGACTTCTTCAACATTCAACGACTCTGATTAGGATTTATGAAAACTTACGAAATAATTGCTCCTTCTAATGTATTTCCTCCTCCGATTCATGCTACACTGTCGGTGAGGTCAAGGTGCGTCTTCATTGCCAATCCCCTCACTGTTCATTCGTTGCACAACATAGAGAGTGAGGTTCCTGGCATCCCGCTCAACGGTCACGTGGATTGCTTACGTTTAAGTGCTGATGAAAGGAACATAGCTGTGGCCTCAAATGACCTTATAAAACTAATTGATCTTACTAGAGGACGTGAAATCCGTAATTTATCAGGCCAAAGAAACCTGTGGTGACCAGCTTATTTATTTATATTATTTTTATATATTTATTTCATAAGATCCTTCCTTAGTCGCACGACGATTTCAAAATTCAAAGCTGCGAAACAAGGTCATCAGTTCTGCTCAAATGACCACGGCTCCGTGGAAAAGGTCACCAGCGGCGCGGAAGCGTTCGCGTGTTGCTGACGTCACAGCGGCGGCGAGATGGGAGCCACGGACAGTTCACTGATACTGATACTTTTGTACATTTAGTACTCCGCTCATCTACCGCTGTCTTACTTCACTATGTAGTCAGCAGAAGTCAGCAGGAATCGAACTTGAGGAACGAACATGGATTAACACATTCACCAATTCACCTAGTGAAATTATTGAAAAGTTTTGATGATTGTGAAAGAAATAAACAAAAAGGTGCCGAGGCACACCTACAAGGGGCTATGTCATGTGTTGATCAACTTCAACTTGACTGTGTATCCTCATGATTTGCACACGAAAGCCCCGTTTCCCTCTACATTTTTGAAAATTCCAGTTTCTAGTGTGAGAATGGTACCCGTTCATAACACTATCTTTCGCTCATGTCACAACTGATTGAGCAAGTTGTTGTAGCGCCAAAAATCTACCACTGTTCTAGCGAAGTGGCAGCACAAGTGGATTGCCACTGCTTGCCCTTCCTCGAGTCTGCCGCAGCTGCGACGTCATTTTGACATCACCAGCACGCGCTCGCGTCCACGCCGCCGGTGAGCTTTTCTCTCCTCCGAATGACCACGCCCCGTGAGCGAGCGCTACAGTGTTGTGGGGAGAGCTTTCGAACAGTCGCGACAAGATAAGAAACAAAATTGACTGTGCTGGAGGCGGGTCAATACGGAAAATAAATGCTGCCGCGGCTTGTGAGGAGGCTTCAGTAGAAATGAGCATGGGCTGCTCTCAATACATTATTTCAACGGATCCGGCTAACCTTCCCAACAAAGGAATACTGCAGGGTACAAAATTATGTGCGCATGACATTTCGCTGAAATTTGAACATTGTATCACGGGGAGGTGCACTTTTGTTTCTCAAAACAATTGCCTATTGCTAATTATTAGTTTGTAGAAGGAAAAATTCGCTTCTCAAGCTGTGCCGAAGGCCTGCTCAAGTTGAAGCGCGATTGTGCAGCAAGGAGAGAGCTAGATTGAGAGCTCAAGGACTTTTCGGCGCTCTTAAAGCTCTAAGAGCGTCCAAGACCTATATCGCAATGAAAAAAGAGAGAGGGTCATCTGACCCCTTAAGAGAGTGAGAGTGGAGTATCAGATAACAAATGACGCACCGAATTATCAAGAAGGGGACTGACCAAAGGTATCAGGAGCTCAGAAAACGTGCTAAACAGCTTGGGTCTTCTCAAAGTCTGTTTGAATAATAGTTAAAAATAACAGAGGTGGTCGTCTACACACGGACAATTTCCAGTCGTGCACAAAAGGCAGGATAGGAAGAAAAAACGCAAGAAAAAAAGACGCCAACATTTCATGGTGCGGCGCTCCTGGAAAGCTTGTGCTCTCGCGAATGAAACTTCACCTTTCAAGTACCTTGATACTTTAGGAATCACTTTGAACCCTTCCCGGACCGCGCACTTTTCCCGTAACGGGCGCGTGTGGACGGCTCCTTTATGCACACCGCCGCATGCTGCGCGGGCGCAATATGAAACCGTTTTCGTATTTGCCATGTCAGAATGTACAGTCCATATCACACGAGTTGAGGGGGGGGGGGGGACAGTCCCACGGACTGTCTAGCGCTGCCGTGCGTTGCCGTTCCACCCACGGCAATTGTGAGAGTGCAGACAACAAGACGCCGTGCTCTGCCACCCGTGTCCACTAACCATTGCCGTGGAACGGCAGCGCACGGCAGCGCTAAACAGTCCATGGGACCGCCCCCTCAACTCGTGTGAAATTGACTGTATCTATGTGGTGAATTTGACAGAAAACTGTTGTTTAAAAAACATGATAGGGGCACGAAAGAGAGGCAGGATTAAAAGTTGTACAAAATAAGTTTTAATAGGGAAAAGGGACCAGAAATGTATGGATTTTTTTTGCGTGCAATAGCATCAGATAGAAGTGTACGTGAGCGAATAAATTCTGTTATATGCAGTATTTTCAAATGCCTTATAGCTGTTCTACCTTAGCTCAAAAAGGAAATCCGTTGAATTTTTGAATAGTTTAGGAACTAGTTTCAGTCCGAAGACTAGGTTTCTCCATGCTTACGACACGAGTATGTTGCATAGATATGTAACAACATCAAACATTTTCTCGAAAAACCGGATTCCCGGAAAGATCAGTCCTGACACCCCATGGGTGTCAGGCGGCCACAGAGAGCAATCGATGAATTGAGGCAATATCAGTACCTTGGGCAGGTTCCCATGGGTTTTTATCAAAGATGCCTGCAACACACTCGAACCCATTACCCAATTTGGCATTCATGCCTTTAGGGGGCATTCATGTGAGCGAGCCATGTGCAGGACTCGTGACGAAGCTTCAGAGGGAGGGGAGAAATTTGAGGAAAAGATGTGAGCAGCCTGTGTTATCTCTAGCGTTTCTCCGTGTAGGCTTAGCCCCCCCCCTCCCAAGGACAGTAGCGCCCCCAATCCTGTTATCTCAGATTGTATCGAGACTATCGAACGTGAATTCCATGTTCGGTTTTCCTGAAACATCGGCATTTCCGATATTGTGTTGTTTCTTGTGTGCCATACAGGTTGTTATGGTGAAACACTTCTATTGGTCAACTCTTCAACAGTTGCTACAGGACCTGAAACTGGTTCAAAGTTCTAGCTGTATAGCTCACCCGGTCAAGTGCCTAGACTTGCATAGTAGCCAGAATAATACAAACTAACGATCCCAGCGAAGGACCCAACATGTGGTGAGTCCACCAATTCTTATCACTCTCCTCCTGTTAGTGAGTAAATAAAATGAGGCACTATTGGCAGTCGGCGCTTACATGTCGTACACATGTGGTGATCTTATAGCCCACATAAAAGAATGAAAGGCAAAATTCATCGCGTACGCCTAACATTCTGCGGGTCTCTCCAAGATAAAGTTCGTCATAGGTTGAACATTGAAGTCGGTATACTACCCTCCGTTGCGCACAGGGGGGGGGGGACAGGGGGTTGCGGACTAAGCTCAGGAGAGGGGAGAAACGCCAGGAAGAAAAAATTTAGCTCACGTTCTCCCAGAATTCCTTTAACTCTCTGTGCTCAGTACCTCCTAAAGCTTAATCCCATGTCTATATGTGGCTCACTTCGATGTCCTCCCCCCAACTCTTACTGAGAGCCTTACTTACATACATATGTATACAGGAGACCAAAATAGAAAAGGATATTTTGCCTCCGTATTCAAATGGCTTTAATCACACTTTACTCGAATGTACCCAACCTAGAATTGGAGAGCACATTTCATTTCAAACAAAAAGTTCGTGGTGGCCTTCTCCGTTGACGGCACCGGAGGAATCCGTCCGGAAACATAGTGCACCGATCGAGGGCTTCGTCGGATCGTGTACCATTACGAAGTTCCTTAAAGGCGGCTCTCGACGTCATAGTCAGAGGTCAAGTCACTAGAAAACTATCCAATATCAAACTGATCCAAGAAATCATGTAAGAGGCTCGGGGTGAAACAGTAAAGGTAGGCCCCTTGAGCTCGACGACGATGGCAGGTGATACCATTATCTGAAGACGGTGAAGGTAGCGGAAGAACATCTGCGTCCATTATCGAGGGACATTCAAGGGATATTTTGCTTAAGAACTATCTTCAGCAACGGCATCTCTGCGAAGAAAAAAGGGCCAAAGTGCCATTGACCTCTATCCCTTCTCAAAAAATGTGCAAAGTGTTCATATGGTGGGGTCATGGCGCAACAACCTGCACACTTGTTGCGCCGCAGGCTCGAGCGAGGATTCGTAGCATCCTGACGCCCGCGATCCCGTCACGTATGTGTTCCTACTGGGCAGCAGGGTGACAAAGGTTTCAAATCGATTATCACGCCGAAATGAAATGCGTGAAATGCACTCTGACCCAACAGTACACATCTGGCTCGATGGATAAGTGTAATCTCACGATTACCTTGTTTACTCGAAGTGATAGTGAACGCTATTTAAAAGTGAAATCTTGTCGAATGATCACTTTGCCGTTCAATTGTGTGGGATGGCTGGCAAACTTCTGGTCCATCTGTGCGTAATCTTGTCTGTTCTTGGTCTCCTGGATGCTGCTACGCAACATAGGATATGCTCTTCTTACAACGGAAAATGGCCTCCCTCTGCCAAAGTAAGTTCTTGGTAGAGCTCTACTCAATGAAGTCCATCCAAATTATGAGCATTACAGTATAAGATGGGCGGTTGCTATGTCCTCAAGCTCAGAGGCTCTGTTGAAAAATGTGTCATATACGGCGGACTTATTCGGATGGTCGAAATGCCAAAGGAGGAGGGGGTAAACCTCGATTTGCGGGAGAATCTCTCTGTAAGAGGCATATCAGAATAACCACAACAGTGAACGAATCATTTCAGGCCAAATGTATGATGAGCCCACGTGAGAGAACCATGCACTGCCTTTGCCCTACAGCGTCTGGTCTACTGTCGAGCGATGAGTACCGAAACTGCAAGGATAGCGCTCTGGTGAGTAGCTTCATAAAAAACACAGCACTCATGTCGCTTAGACCGACGTCATACTCGGCGACGGACAAGCGATTGCAATCGCGCGGTTGCAATCGCTCATCATTGCTCGTCATCGCTCGTCATTGCTTGCCATCAAGTGCAAGCAACGGGCGATTGACCACCGCCCATGATCGAAACACTCGGTGTCATCAGCACCGCCTTCGAATTTGAATTCCGATGGTCGATGGCGGTGCTGATGACGCCGAGAGTGTCGATCGATGGCGGGGTCTTGCCCGTTGCTTGCACTTGATTGGCAAGCAGTGACCATCGCGCGATTGCAATCGC
>KZ345883.1:45966-65615 GCA_002352805.1 Teladorsagia circumcincta | reverse complement strand
CCGAAAAATTGACACCCGAGGAGAACAAGAGACTCGCAAGAATATGTGGAGACGAGTTCTTGAGTGAGTCTTCCCTCTCACCAGGGAGGTCTTTCAGGGCGTGCCAAGCTCTCTCAAAACGTTTTTTTTTTGCATTGTATGGGGGCACATACAGGAACACACAAAACTACGTTTATTTTATCTAAACGGCTCCCTCAATACCAAAAAAGGGGCAAGGAAAATTACCTCGAGAACTGTCGTTTTTCCTGCTTCATTGTGGTACATATTGCACACAGCGTTGACTACTGTCATATCAAAGGATTCCCGTTATACGTGCATTGAGAACGACGCGAACTTCGAACAAAATGATGCGTTTCTCCGAGCTATGTGCTCAAGAATGTGTCATGGTTTCATAAGAAATTTTGGTGCCGATCGTGTGCTGTGAACAGGTGGCCTAGAGGATAGCGTGGTAAATTCAAGTTGGCACAGCGGCGGGAGAGGTTGTTGGTTCGACTCCCCACGGCGTTGGGTTTTTGCATTTTTTGCTGACACCCCAGCATGAGTCTCAAGCGGTTCTATCTCTATGTTAGTCCATATTCATGATCAGGGTCTCAAAGAACCTCATTTAGATGAGTTTTTTTTGCGACAACTGGGGAAAATATGTAGCAGCGCCAAAATGGGCCAAATTGCGCTGGCGCCAAAAAGAGTGCTATTGTCGTGATCAGGGCCCTGATCTCACCTCAACACCGAAGTTTTAGGGAGAATCGAGGTTTTGACTCGACTTCGAAAAATTGGACCGGCACTTCTCCCACTTCGTTGCGCTCTTTCAAGCAGATCTCTCTGGCTCTTTGAAGCCGATAGCTATCGACAAAAGGCCTAGGTAGTGGCAGGGCCGAAGAATCAGCTTGCCACTATTTGACGGGGGGAATCTAGGACCTACTTACCGTGCGTGGTTCCTCAGCCATCACCAGCCAGGGTATCCGCCATTCCCCATTATGAGTAGAGATCTTATTTATAGGGTACGGTTCTAGGTGACGAGGACATCTCCAAGTCATCCACCGTCAGGCTGACGGCTATTGACTTTCCATGGTCCAATTTCTTCCGAATAGGGTCAAAATCTCATTTTCGCTAAAACATTGCTTATAAGGGTCATCCAGCCTCCTGATTACGAACATGACACTCGTTCTCGGCTAGGGCGTCATCTGGTGCCGCTATGACGCCATTTGGTGCCACAGTGATGCCGTTTTGGTGCCACGAATTCTATCACCAGTTTTTTGGTAAAAAGCTATTTGTAAAGGTTGCTGATAGTTCCAATTATAAACACGTCATTCATTATTAGCGCTGACGCCATTTGCGCTAATTCTGAAAAGCCAACTCAAAATGCAAAAATTTGTCACCGCGAGGAATTGAAGCAAGAACCACTTTATCACACCTTTTTTGGTGTTCAGGGAGCCGTTTAGGAAAAAAGAAGCATGGTTTTGTGGTCCACACATGTGCCCCTATGTCACGCAAGAAACCATTTTGAAAAAGCTTGGCACGTCCTGAAAGACCTTCCTGGTCAGAGCACTAGCATTGACTACTTGTTGTCTGATCGAAGTTAAGCTAGTCTCGAACAAACTCTGCTTTGAATGACGTGTTCTGTTCACTTATTGTCTCTCTCGATCGGAAGCCAGCAACGTCTCTGTCCCTAGCTAACCAGAGTACTCTTGTGAATTCTCCCTGCTTGAAAGACATGAAGCATCTAATGCCTAACAGGGAAAGGATGATAGGTCGAAGTGGCCATTTGAAATGAGATGCATTTCCCTGTAGAGATCTTCAAACGTAAACCAATTCTGCATTCCGTATGTGCTGTACGTTTCTCTTGACAAAGCTACCGAGCTTGTTGTGATACGGAGCAGTTCTGCAGGAATATTGCACGGCAAGCACAGCTATGACGTGCACCGGTGGTCTGGTGAATACTATGCTGGTCTTATATCAAGGCCAAAAATTTGGGTCCTTGATGCAACGAGCTTTTGGCACTTTTTCAGCAGTATGCCTAATACATTCGCTAATCACTTTTGCATGTTTAGGGAACCTTATTACCTAAAACTGCCGTTAGCAAATAAAGTAAGACCGTTTCGGACAATTCAGCCGTGCATTCTTCTGATTCCCCTTCCTTATCGGAACAGGTCAAACCTCTTAATTCACTGAAAATATAGGCGAATAGGTTTAGCTGATATGTTGAGAAAAAGTCTCCTAACCTTTTGGCACGACTAACCCGCATACTTTCTCTCCAGAGAATCCATTGCATGGGATGTAGAAAGCACCAGCTCCCAACGGGCTGTACTACCCATAGTTTCCCACACTTTGGATGAAGAGGTCAAATTTTCGATTTGGCTAGAAACATGTCACAAAATGTAGTTTGACTTCTGAAGAGGATGGTCGCACTCTCGACGATAAAACGCTTCGTTCGTACGTTGAGTACTCTAGAGTTTCCCAGTGCCCGAGTCAGGATATTCAAAGGTCAACTCATCGAAAAGCGGCAATCTATCCGCTAACAACGGGCTGAGAAGGAAGCAAAAAAAAAACTGAGTGAGCTGGTACGATCCCCTGAAAATCCTGAAAATCCGCCCCTTTACTCATTCGGCCAACACACCATTTAGGAAAAAAAGCTCCGCAATTTCGTTCACAGTATCGCTTAGCAGATTTGGGAGGCAGACTTGGAGTCAGCGTTCGAGGGCGATCAGGTGATGTACATCTGATTTTAAACGGCCACTGTTGACGCAGTACGCAGTTTGGGATTCTCGTCTGTTCTCGAACGAATTCAAACTCCAAGCTCGTCTTTACTTCAGTGCGCTGGCCTCATGTTTAGCCTGGCTACAAGTACAGCAGTGAAGTGCAGGTATCCGGAGCAGAGTTGAGGCAATGCGACGAAGTGAAAAGAGGAATATGTGTATTATCGAGTTTTTCATCTGATGTATCTTTATCCAATGCTAGCGAGTAGACCGCTAGAACGATCTAGCGGGCCGGTTTCCTTCTTTGAGAGTTCAATCTCGCTCGTAAGTCAAAAGCAGCTTCGTGAGCGAGTCACAACCAGTGAAAGATAGGTGGTGCTCGCGTTCTGCCAGAAATGACTTCCTCCAGCCTTGATGCACTCTTCACACTAGCTCCTCATCTTGTACTTGTTTGGCTATTCAAACTTAATTCTGTCGTTTGATCTGAGTGAATGGTTGTGGATAATTTCATGACGGAAGCGTGTCTCTCAAGGTCGTTCCATACCACAAAGCGGATTCAGCTGTAGGAGATAAGATCTCTGTATACCGAAGCTTGGTGCTTAGTTGATTGACATACAGTTTTGAAGGACGTCTGCCTCAATAACGCTGAAGCCTGCAGCTTGAACGGACAAAAGGAGGTTTATTTTCACGACTTCTTTGCCCGAGGGGAACGTGGAGCTAAGCAGTAATTTCGCGTTGTGGGCGCTCTGTTGGAGAAACGCTAACCTACAGATCAGGCCTGCATCTCAACATCAGGTCGCTATAGCCCCTCCATCTCAAGCTGTGACTGACACTAGAGAGCTAACTTTCTTCTTTTGAACGTCTATTCAACATATTTGACCTCTTGAGATGCAACAGGCAACTCTCATCACCTTATAGTCATCTTTCAACAGGATCCTTTGCATCAGCCTTGAAGAGGAAAACTCTTGTAAATAAGCTGAATTGTTCTCTTTCCCTAGTGATGGAATCGTTTTGGGGACTCGATGTTCCGTGATCTTGTTCCATCCAAAGTCACCATGAGTGACCAACTTATTGCCTTGAAGGCATGCGGCGCGGGACTTTGTGTACTGAAGCAAGGCAGTGTGCCAAAGAAATCATATACCCCGAAGGAAGCAATGGGTGGCGATCCCTTGTGCGAGGGGTGCGCCCATAGCGACATGACCGTGCCTTCTCCCCCCCTTCTGTATCCTCGTACCTCTACTTGCCCATCGACTGCTTCCTCCAGCAGCTGATCCTTCGCCTTCGGACTAATCGTTTTGGCACAGGGTATCAGACCAGGCGTTCATGTTGATGCCGTCAAAACCAATGTGACTTGCCCAAACTGAAATAAACGGAAATTCGAGGATCCCGTTTTACGAGTGGGTTGCTTTTGTTTTCTATTATCGCACCACTCACCATCTCTACCATTCATACCCACCGGCAACTAATATTTCGTGTATGCGCTTTTATAAGAGCCTAAGTCACAGCCTAAGCCTAGTCTCCCTCACCTTCTGCACTTGCAATTTTTCTGTACTACATGACGAGCTTCTGCGTATTTATGAAATTATCTAGTGAATTCGCTTCCACAGAGCAACTTCTGATGTATGTATTTTCCCTTCCATCGGATACAGATCGACCACTCGACAGAGACTTTATGCTCAGACTATCAAGAACTATTCAAAACCTTACTTTCCATCGTGAAATAAGAAGTCTCTCACTGCTTGAGGAGGATACAACGATCATTGAGCCAATTCTCTTCGAATTCAGCATCCTCTCATGAAACTTTGGTGCACAGAGGTCTAATAAGTGTTACACAAACACGAACAAGTAGATGCGCGTAATATTATTTCAGCAAGAACCTCTACCTTTCAGTGGGAATTCTCGCTCGTTTCCAAAAGTAAAATACTTGAGACCAACGCGTAATATGAGGTTGGGCGAGTTGATGCGGATTTGCAATCCTATACGAGAACAACGCAGAGAGAGCGAGAGAGCTGAGTGCTAAAGTCTCAAACACCGCTACTGTCGCGCATCCGGAATCGTTTTGGTAAAAAAATCCTAGTCCCATATCGCGATACTCTTCCAGGGTATGTTCGAACTTACAAGTTATATGGAGGAAAAGCAGTCAGGAGATTCCGATATCCTTGGTTAACTACTCTGAAATTAAGAGGTACGCATACAATAGAGAACGATAATTTTTTTGTTACTATTCTATTATTATTACACTGTATGTAGTAACAAGTGGTGCTCCAACTGATCGACTAAATGATCGTGTCATTCTGTTCTCGGTGGAGCGTAGCTTGATCTCGGTGTGTACTTACTATTAGTGCCGAACTCAAATTATATATCGATCAGCCCATGTCATAATCTGGCTCAGTGCTCATCTTTACAGTGCCCTTTCTCGGCCATTGCTCAACTAATGAAACCTTTGAGCATGTCATAACTATTATAAATACTGGACACATTCCTGATTGATTGGGTTGACTCTATGAACGGTGACCTGGTAATTCTTGGGGATTGGACTTTTGTGAAGCACACCCAGGATTGAATTCATTTCAAAGCGTAAATGAAGGCAGAGTATCGCGAATAAGCGCGATTATTCGTTTTTTCAGTTTATTTATCCTTCTTACTGAGTTGGTTTGTTCTTTCTTGCTCTTCTCATTACACCTTATTTTACCTTTTTGTCTTTATGTTCTCTGTCATCGCACTCTTGTTTTCTTATTGTACTCTTTTGCATGCATAACTAGTAGCCTTGTACTGTTTCCTAAGCATTGTCGAACCCTTGATGCCGTGGCATTCTACTGTTTATACCATACAACCTCTCGGCCTCGCGAGAGGTTTGAAGGCATCAGTTGGGTCCTGTTGTGTCCTATGGGGACATTCATAGTCTGAAAGACTCGTCGTAGAAAGTTCGCCCTCGTCTGACACTTGATCTGTCGCTGGAGTCTCATTTGGTGCCTGGTTTATCACATTCGAACTTGTACAGGCTTACGAGACAGAGTACACGAACATCGTGAGTTCAAGTATTCAGAAGTCCTTGGCTCAGTAAGGGTCATTCCTCGCTACTTTTATACGCGTGGCAGGCTAACTGCAGATGTTGTGTACAATATTGTGCTACAATATTCACGCTTACAACTTCTCTTCTGGCACATGACAATCTTTACGGCATTTCCCCTCTTTACAGTGCATTAATCTCCTCACATAGAACTCAAACAGATCAGAAAAAAACCTCTGAAAAGGATACCCTTTCATATGAAAATCTGCCATTCTGAAGGGAATAGCTCAGGGTCCATCCAAGAAAACCACGTTTGAAAAGATACGCAACATGATTCCGTCCGCTTGAACTTCAAATTTTTACAACGAATGTAGAAATGCATTCCCTACAAAGCAGAAGATTCTATCTCAAGTGTCATTTAACGTGATGTAAGAACTTGCTAATCTGGACGAAAGATTTTGTGTCAAAAATGATATCGACAATATAATAAAAACAAAGCAAAAGCATGTGGCATGAATCTCTACCTTTGCGGGATGCGGTACGCTTCATACTTCATACCTACTTGCACGCTCGCAGTGGCAATTTTGAATGCGATTTGGCGGCCACAATTATTGCGGGATTTATGCGATGGACCAGTCACCATTGGTGAACAATTTTCATCCTCCCAGAGAGTCTGGTACCATTAACCGATCTTGGAGGTCTTGGTCGGCCTGGACAACGCACGGCCCAAGATTCGATTCTCGTACCTTTCGCAGGGGTGAGCAGCGTCACTTATCACTACACCACTTGCGCTTTTTTGTCCGTCCAATTTTGATTGTGACTTGAATGACGTGACGGTGATTTCCGTGCTGCAGATGTCAAATGTAGTGGGACACTTATCTCGCCTCGTCACGTTCTTACAGCTGCTCATTGTTTATTCAATAAGAGCCTAGTTGAAGAAGAATGCCGGTCTCGACGGAAGAATGCAGCCAACAGCAGGTATTCAACGCATAAATCCAATCCAGAGCATGAGATTGATCTTGGTTGCAATCAATAATCTGTGTTCCTGGGAACGCAACACATCACTCCCGCAACCCATTCAATCAGCATGGGATAAATTCAAAAAATTGGGGGATTCTCGCTAATGTTTTTCGTTTAGGTACGACCATCGGATACTCGGAGCCTGGAAAATGTTCTTCGGTGCTCGTTGCAGACATCCGCAAGAGTGCGAAAACTTCTGGTTAACTCCAGACATGGTTCGCTTTGAATGTAGATCATATAATTCCCGAAATAATATATTGTAATATTAATGTGCTTAGATATATATACATGGAGAATTTGACGAATGCACTCGAGATAACGACATAGCGATATTTGAGCACAGCGAAAACATTCCTAACTTCATGGCAACACCGATTTGCTTGCCAACAAAAAACCTCAAGTTCAGTAATAAAACTGAGGCAGCTGGAGTCGGTCTGACAGGACGTGCGTTTCACTAGACACATTTATGCTGTTCGAGAAGTTTGGTATCCTAAAAGCGGCTTCATGGTTGCATGCGGTTGAGAATTCCTACATAGTAGCGATAATCACGGTGCTTCGACTTTCCGACGAATAAACTCTTGCCTCGTTCGATGGTCGGCTAACTGTTGTAATTGAAAACTTCCTCGGAAAGGGACAAGTGGGAGAAAAGAAAAAAACTGAAAGGTGTCAACAAGTCCGCCTTAAATGAGGATGCCCTGTGGTCACTCACGAATGGTTGATTCATTTGTTTATTTTTATTTATTTATTTATTTACTACATATGCGTCGACCGACGCGCTCCCGTAATAAATCAATACTATGCAGGAGTAAATCAAAGTATCTTTGCGTACAAACAAAGAGCTTAAGCCAATCAAAACAAACTCAAAACAGGAACATAACGGATAATAACAAAACTGATAATTAAAGAACTAGATAAAAATGGAAAAGGAATTCGAGAAAGACAGTGAGCTCGGGTAGTGTAAAACGGGAGTTGCCAGTTTTAGTTGCCACAAAATGTGTCTGTGAGTTTAGACCCAGGTCAACCACGGTCCGTTGGTAGCTTGCCAACTAGGGGGTTGTATTTGGGTTTTTCTGTAGAAGGGTGCGCATTTTGGCTTTCGCGTGCAGGTAGTGGTTACGTGCGGGGGAGGTAGGTCGTATTTGATGTTTTTGTAGAAGGTATGGAGGTGACAATCAAAGGAGGTTCGTTTTGCTTTGAGGGAGGAGGGTGTCTCTAGCGGTTATTCGACACTTTCGCTTGAAACTTCGAAATCATTGGAAACGCCGGTGGGCATAATGGAGAAAAGCGGAGCATTTGCCACCTAAGTGGACAAGACTATGCTATCTACCCCCAACCTTTCCCTGCCATCCCTACCCTGCGGTCGTTTAGGAGTGAAATAATGGGAACATTTGGAGCGCGTTGGCAGTCTTAGATACTAGAAATAGCCATGACGATATAGTGGTGAGGTACGGATTGGCAGTGCGTGGTGGGTGGTAGGGGGAGGTGGTATCGGGAGACTCCCTAAGGGTGACGGTTGTGGGAGGTCGTATCGAAACGTTTCTAGACAGGAGACAGCCTTTAGGCTCTTGAAAAATTTCCCAACGTCGTGACTGACCTCAAATAGCTGTCAGATCTTCCTTAAATCTTAAGAAATCATGAACTTGAGCAGAATATTTCAGCGAAGAGTTCGCCTCGCTCGCGTGCACCAAAACGGTTCCGAGTGATAGGAAACCTTGTAGTGAAGAGTGCGAGAAAAAAACGGCTTGTTGTGAAGAGACCTCTAGGGAAAGGGCTCTGCGAAGTGAGTAATAATTATATAATAACACTTTGCTGGTAACACTGTGCAGTCACCCATCGCATCTCTTCTATCCATTGAAATAACTGATAAGGGGAGGAGCCAGGTCGAAGTGGTCATCTGTAACGAGACATGCACCATTAGATGTGTTTTTGAACGATGATCTCAAATCTGCCGTCCAAATATGCGAAACGACCTCTGAACGTAGTTATGAAGCGAGATAGTGCAGAGCCAGTGGCCCGGGTCGACAAGAAAGAAGTCGTAAGATTAAATTCTTGGCGAGTTCTAACTTTTGCTTATCTTGAAACATTGAAAGGGGGCCTTTATCTATGCTGATTCATCCGCGATTACCTATATTACAAATGGAAAGAGCTGGCAAGCAGCTTCAAACCCTCGGTCATTCAGGAATAACCGCCCCTGGCACCCGTAGCGAACGTTATAGGAAGTTTCGCGCCAAACAGAGGTGATATTCGTGTACAGCGCGTCAAACTACTCCTTCAGAAAACTTTTGGTTCAATCTAAAATTTTGACCTGACGTCGAAAATGTGGGCAGTGGCGGTGCCTCTGCACTATCTCGTCTCATAACTACGCTCAGAGAATCTTTTCGCAGATTCAGAGGGAAGATTCGAGATGAGCGTCCAAAAACACATCTGGTGGTGCATTTCACGTTACAAATTGCCACTTTGACCTGGTATCATTCCCTTGTGAGAAATTTCTCAAGGTTTTCTGCAGTTTGGATAATCAGAACTTTCGTTGTTATTGCGGACTATTAACGACGATTTCCATTATTTCCAAAACGAGAGAAAATTTAACATTTTGACATCACCAAAAAATCGCAAGGTACGATAGAGATCCTCACTAAATTCAAAGTTGAGGTGTCGAGATTAGCTCAGATAAAAGTCATGGTTAGCTAACAACTCTAAAGAGCTCCTCAACACATCAACTCGTCTCAAACCGATGACTACATTGATATCATAAAATAAATGTTAACTGGGGAATAGGGAGATAGCCTGCATAGCTAATTCAGATTCAAGCAGAGAAAGAAAAAGCATGGGACTGAGGGGAAGCAGAGGCCAAGTTGATGGATCACTGAACATTACTGCGAAGGACTTCTCACTGGAGGGTCAACGTAGCAAACGTGGTAACTGCGCCTCTACGTGGCAAACGTGGTACTTGCGCCTCTTCAATGCCGTGCTCTTTTTTCTCTACACTTCTCCACTAGGTAGGAGTGAGAGGCATTAAGTAGTGTTTGAACCTGTGTGAAAGAGATGCACATGATATGATCAGAGGAAAAAGCTCAGAAATCTAGCCCTGCAAAAACGACAATACACATTCATGCAGACAAAACTTCGAGATTGCTGAAGATCTTTTCTGGTATCAGCGATTTTTTCAACTGCAGACGTTGGAGCTTCATAGGGGAAAATGGTCCGGTGTATAGTCGGAATCGTCGGCGAGCTGAGAATCGGGCGCAGCGCAAGTTTTGCAGACAACTAGGGGTCTCCTGGGTAAGTGCGGAGGCAATGTCTCACTCCTTATTTCATGATTAGAGCCATTGATAACCACCTCTGATCGCGACCTATTTGCGGTTTACTACCATTGTAGTAAGAACTAAAGAATTTCATTGAAAAAACCGAATCCATTGGAGGAATGTGGGTGGTTTTATTGTTATCTCTAAGAAGAAAATTATCTGTTGGTGTTCTTAAGTTGAATTCAATGTTTATGTGGAAATGCGTGCTTAAGTTTACGCACTTCTACTCGGTGGGCCTCTTCGGAAACATCTTGAATTTGAGTTCTTCGTAGAGTTTATGTTATCTTTGCCAGCAGTGTAGGCTGCTCCACCAGAAGAAATGTGCTCACTCTATCTTTTTTTGTATTTCAGGGTGACAGCGGAGGCCCACTGTTTCAGTATAATGAAAATAAGCCGATCACTCAAATAGGAATAGCATCTACTTTTAAGCCATGCAATACGTGTAAGTCATTGTGGCACTTTAAAGGGAAGTCAGGGATAAAATTGGTGTGTAAGAGCGTTTTGCTTTAATGAGTGAGCTTCATAATGAATCGAATGTGGAAACAAAAGCAAGAGAAATCAACGGAAACCCTAAAGTAGGAGCTTAACCTTCAGTAGGGTCGGACATGGTGACTGCTAAGCAGGGGCAAAAAAGACAAAACACGCGAGAGAGCGCGACGACCCCTACATCAAGGGCTGCGGTAGGTGGGAAGCTTTTCAACGTGGGTCGATGGTTGCAGGCCGTAAGGATCAATGCACAAACCGCGCGATTTGTGCAATTAAGCTCTCATCATTTGTATAGGCACGGACCCTACGATTTCCTTCACAGTATCCTTCCTATTGGCCGGGCTAATCCCTGGGCTTGCCTTCGGATAGCTAATGTTGGCCTTTTTGCTAAGCATTTTTGTTTATATTTTTAAGCAAAACGATAGAATCTACGTCGTTTACTTTCCAGTGTTCTAGTGTGATCACTATAGCGATATATTTTTCTAGACCTCTACCGGCTGGCCTATTCAGTAATTGAATCGTAGATTGAAGCCACACAAGATAATGACATGCAAAGATTGTGCTGAAGGGAATGCTGAATGGGGAAGGGAAGTGTGTTTGCCATTGATTGACACTGCTCGGGAAAAGTGAGGTCATTGGAGAAAGGTGGCTATCCATCAGTTTGGCCTTCCTCTCCGCTTTATACCCCTTGAGGACACATGTATAATATTACATTTATTACATGTCGCAATTGAACTGTGAAAAAGAAACATCTAAACAAAGCAAACAATGTTGGTACTTGATACTGAAAGAAATTCGGAAAAAATGTAGAAAATCTAGTAGGTAATGCAGATTTTAGTAACAACACAAGCAACAAATAATTAGGTGACAACTAGCATGTTCCCTGGCATACAGGTGAACTTCTCGTTTCATAGTGAAGAGTTTACGGGAAAACGATATACTGTTAAGCATACCATTCTCTGAACCAGCTCCACGAGTAAGGAAGGATCCGCCAATCGAACTCCTGACCGGAACAAGGCATAGTTCGTTTGAACTAGCTCTAGTTCTGGTGATTTGACGGAAAACAACTTGGTGACAGCGGATGAGCCTGGCCCATGTATTCTATATTCCATACAAAGTAACAAAATCAGAAATCAATCTTCTTTCGCTGAGCGAATCTAGATTCAATATTCCTTTCTTACAACAGCACGAGGGATGCTGGTGAGTGTACCCAAGCACTCTTATAAACTTCCCTAGGGGAAATTTTCGAGTCCGCTCGATGAACTGAATAAATTTCTTCTTGCATAGGAAAATAACAGTCCCATATACAAGAATAGGTCTAGCGTACTTTTTGAACACCTTGATGAGAACGGAAGGGACCTCATTTTTGAGAGAGCTGAGCAAAAGAAAAAACGCACTCTCGGCTTTTTAAGCAGTGCTAAGGCACTGGATACCGGTACATAGCTTGTGAAACCAAGAACTTTATCTTCGCGAGCTCCTTAAACAGGTGAGCTTGGAACAAAGCATTGTTTCGGACAGAACTTTTACCCAAACTAATTGGGTTGATACAGAATTTTTATGGCTTTCTCAACAACTCTTTTCCAGCAAAAACGATAAAAATATTTGAGAAGAACATGATAGAACAAGTAATCTGAAGTGTAGTCGCGAAGCGCTTCTCATTCGGCAATCGGTCGATTCCACGGGCGAAAAAGTCACGATTCTCGGATGTTATGTTTTCTTCAACATCGGCCACCAAGTCATCCAACTCGTAAATTTTACTCTTTTTCCGGTTTTTTTATCGACAGATTAACGTTGTATTCTGTGAAATTTTTGGTTGGTGAATATGAAACACGAAACTCTTGAACCATCTCTCATTTTGGCTTCTGCTAATTGCTAACTCGCCAACAAGTTCATTGCGACTGATTCTGCCGCCTTCAAAACTTTCTCGAAGTGACTGAGCATTATGTGGCGAATGTGAACTGATTTTCGGCACGCATTTCTATTGATGAAAGAGAGAAGATTTTTCTATGAAAATCAATGAACAAAACGAAGTTTTTTCAAGAAAAAGAAGTCGTGAAAAAAGCCGTAGTGATTATGCAACAACCTAATTATATTAGGTTGACACATAAGTCTTTAGCCAGCTCAATTTGCATGTTGTGGAATGTCCAGGAACAATACTCAGAGCATTTCTGCTGTGGTAGCAGCGATTATGGCTGAGAAAATCGACTATGACTGAAAGCATTTTTGGCTTCTCTTGATTCTGAAACCCGAAACCGTCTGAGAGCGACGGCGCAGGATCTCTAGGTCTTGCGAAGGATCTCTAGAATTTCTTTAACGACATGGCAAACATGTGGTTGCCGATGTCTAGAAACTCGAAAAAAAGCCCAGAGTCGCACACTGATTGATGAGTGTCTCTTGGAGTTGTTTAGAAACAGTCCCTGGTGCAATGTACATTAGCTGACATATCTTTTACACAGTTATCAGAACACAATGACCACTCCTTGATAGCTCCTAAAAAGGAGAGAAATTTGGGCAAAAGGAGATTTCGTGTTTAGGGTGACAACCGCCATTAAAGTCGTCAGATTTTGCATGAATATTTTGATTCACTGTTCGTATCTCGTTTGACCCGACTACTTTGTTAGCGGTAGCAAAGAGTGGGTTCCTCAAATAGACCACACGCGAGCGAAACTGGCTCAGACGCGTAGAACCAAAGGATAATGTGGGCAAGCAGATGGGTTCTCCGACACTATGCTTGGGCACATTTCAACTCCATTCGAGCAACAACCGCCCGTCAGCAATTTCGAAGAAGTCTCAGTCAAAGTCTCCGAGCCCCTTACGGGACGTACTGTCTCGGCAATCGTGTTTAGCAGATACGCCATAATAGAATACGTACGCTTTAATGGCTGTTCGATTACCCACTTCTTCCAGATTTTGCCTCGAAGGGACAAGATTTCTAGGTTAATGGCATCCACAAGTTGCCTGCTAAAAGGCAGTATATTGTCGATTATGGTGGGGCATATATTCGCAAAGAAGAAAACTGACTCTGATAAACAAGAAAAGTGGAGTCGAAGACTTATGCAGCGACCTAATACTTGGGTTTTCTCAAAACAAGTTCAGATGCCAGGGAGCCCTCATGTGTTCAGAGGATGGTGCTCGTACGATTTCGATTTCGATTTTGACTTGATTTCCTTCCACAGCCATGCCTCGCTGGTGGAACCTGGCCAAAAAATGGTGGCCGACTGGAGCCTACTGGAAAACCGTAGTCGTTAGCAAGGTAACACAAGCAAACAAACACCTTGCGGATTGAATATATATTTGCTTCACGAGGAGGTAATAGCATCCCGGTATCAGCAGACGTGTATAAAACTCATGCCAAGGTTTCTGGGAGCCAAATCTGTGCTCTAATCAAATTGAATACTCATAAGCACTTTATACCAATCACCGCGAAGATCTTCGATACGACTTCTGCTGGGTTTTGCTTACAAGTAAGAAGCATTTCGTTGAGCAAGGCTAAAGAGGTGGATGGAGGGGGGGGGGTGGAAGACGTTATGCGAATTTTTAGGTGGTGCTCTTTGGCGTAGGAAGCATTGTGTTTTTGAAAGAGTGGTATTTCAAAACAACGTAAAAGAATCTTGGTCAATTTGAGACCTACTAACCGAGGTCTTCCTTGCCCAAGTAGCGCGTAGCGCCTCATGAACACTGTAGTCCCGCTTAGACCATCGTTACACAGATTGTGCGTGGTCCTTGGTGTGTTCACTTTCATGAAAAAGCCCCTTCGCAGCTATCAAATTGGTTTGTTCTTGCACACGAATACGGATACATTAGTGGGAAATGGGCAGACAGTGAAAAAAAGCAGAAGAATCCGCCGAAAACGCTCAGGTCGAGGGCTTACTCACTTTCGCAAACGGCTGTGATAACCCCAAGACAATGAGAGGCTAAACACAGAGGAGAGTATGAGGCGAGAGAGCGCCAGACGAACCTTCTGCGGACTAAGAAATTGAAGTTGCTGAACAAATGCCTGTAAGGCTCGGGTGCATTTGTCTGCGATTTCCATGCAAGAAATTGTCACATCTGTGATTGTCCTCTGGCGAACTACCCTACGAACCGAAAGGAATTGTTAAACTGAATTTTTCTGGGGAGTGCTTTTGAGGCACATACCTCGGCTGTTCTTTTTTTTTACCATTTGTCATAATGAACGCTCAGAAACGCGAAAAAACAGCCAGATTTCATGTCCACCAGTCGTTAGTCGTTAGCCTTGATTTTGATCTCCAGATTGTCCTGCATAAGCGTCCATTTGTTGAAACCTGGCGTCGCCCGACGGTTGAATGGTTGAGATGGTGTACGGGAGCCCCATCTGTGATTGTCCTTCAGGGGTCTGTCCTATAGAGCGAGAAGAGTCGTTTACCCGACTTCTGCCTTCAGCCGCTTGTTTTCTCCCAACACTCGATGACGAGCTAGCCATAGTTTTTTAACCGTCTATGCTTTGCTTTTTACGACAGGATCATTTGGACTTTGAGATGGGATGGATGGATGGAGGGATTAGTTGAAGCAAGAACGATTTCAGGATCAACGTCTGTATTGGCCCTGAAAGAACAGTGTATCAGGGATGGTAGGACCATTCAGGCAGAAGAGCACGAAAGAGAACAGAAAATAATATTTTCTGAACGCTTCCGAGTGACGAATTTCGATGCACGCAACGTGCAGGAGGGATCGGATGTGTAGTGGAAAGTGAAGCCTTTCAAAACACGCACAGTTGGGTGTCATATTCAGGATCGAATCTCATTTAGGTTGTATACTCTTCAACCATCTAGGGATGGTAAATTTTTACCGATTTCATTATTGACGTGAAAAGAGGGGCTTGACAGGGTTATCTCGCCCACTCTTGAGCGCCGCTTTCAAAAACGTCATGCGTCAGTCATAATGGGAAGACATGGGGGTAAAGGTCGACGGCCGCCAACTGCACCTCTTTTAGTTTGCTGACGATATCGATTCCGCATCCTTTCTACCCTAACCTACGCCTCAGAGACTTGGTTTCTGCGCAGGCAGAAGGAGCATGCGGTAAGTGTTATCCAACGCGCTGTCGACAGGATGATGCTTGGAGTCACCCTATACGCGAAAGTGCAGAGGGGAATCCAGAATTCCGAACTACCCGAATGACAAAGATCTGGACGCTGCCGTGTTGGCCAAGGAATCGAAGAAAAGTTGAACCAAATACGTCATGCGATTCAGTGATGAACGCTGAACCAAAGCGATACCTGGATCTCTCGGGACATCAAAAGAACACTTGGATGATCTCCGGCCCGACGAAGCACTACGTGTCCCTGTGTAAGGAGGATCCGCTGAATTACTTTAGCACAGAGACGAATGAAGACGTTGCTGGCGTCCGCTCTAGCAAAGGGAGAACGCATCTGGCTCGCGCCGTTGCTGCTCCTATCCCTTGAGTGCTTGTACAGGACAAATATTGTTCAATTTCAATGCTGAATGGAACACTGGTGCGCGGTGCATCTCAAAAAGGGATCGTTCAGCCCCTTAACCCCATGTCAGCCCCCGCTCAGAAGTCTCTCTGGTGGGAGATGATCCACAGGGGGTTATCCAAGGTATGTAAAGGATTCTAGGCGTAAAGAATCACACGGGTTCAGTATGCTCAAAGTTTTCTTCTAGATTTCAATGCTGCCTTAGATGATGTTGAAGAGCTTGATTACCATGACTCATTTGACTATTACACAGACATACGCGAATATATCGACTGGATCTGCGGGAAAACCGGTAAGGCAACTGCTAGTTACGATGCAACCACTTTTTGTGGATTATCTTAGCTTAGTCTACACGCCGAAATAATTTAGGTGTTTGCCCACCGGAGGTGAAAGCCCGCGAAAAACCCGTCTCGGACAATCCGTGGACCTTGGACAAAGTAAAGGAGAAATTTGCCGAGTTTAAAAAATATTTGCAACGAGCAAAAGTCTATTTGCGCTCACATTTACACTGGTGGAAGTAAAAGTTGAATACGAATAGCTTCACTAAATAAATGCCTTTAAAATTGGTTTTTCATTTCTAGAGATGATTACATATGTTTATGTGGGAACAACTTTTTCGTGTCATCCAATAAGGGTGGGCATGTGGTGCGACAGTCGCTACCGGCTATGGAAATTCCAACTCTTGCGGGGGGAGGATATTCCCGGGCGCGTGGACTATTTCGCTTTCGTTCTTACACCCATCCAAGTTCTTCCCTCCTCTGCGAGAAATTGGATTACTGTGTGCAGTAAGGACTGTCGTACCACATGCCCTCTAAGGGATGAGACCCATTCTATCGTTACTAATTTTCCTATCGGAGTAACATAGAATGGACACGTCTTCCGTTAACCTTAGAAGGAGCCTATGGGGCCGGAACTCAAAACATGTGATGACAAGGCTACCATGATAAGTCTACGAAAAGAGAAAATTTTGGAAAGTTCCCACTGGCTCATTACTTATAGGTTCGAGGTTCCGCCTATCGTGAGTATCCCTCAAGATAATTACATTTTGCTGGGAGCTCAGAGGCTTCATCAGCAAACGAACGGGAGGGGGAGCAAATAAAGAGTTGATTTGCCCATACAAAAGAATTGTTAGGAGGGTTTACGGAGTACTTTCCTCGATGGTTCTGTCGCTAATAGCCAGAGCAAGCGTCTCTCTCATCTTTCATCACTCGGAGTGAAGTGTCGATTCTGAGGAGCTGCTAGTCTGGTATTTAGAAAAAAAAGGGCGTATTTTTGAAACATGGCTAAAATAGCAATTCTCTGGGAAAAATGATAAAAATTCTTGTATGGTCTCCCTTTTTCGCAGATGCTCCACTGAAATTCGCCCTGGATATGAAAAACAGTATGGGGTTCAGCATATTAGCGATCATGGTTAGAACGTTGGTGAGCTGATGTGAAGATTCTTGTCGTGCCTGGTCCAGTGAGTAACTGCTCCACTTCAGGAGGTAGGCAAACCAGCCCGCTTGGCGTTTCCGTTGGGGCCGTATGCTGAATGTTGGGGAGTGGACGAAGTCTGCGACGATCGACGAACTACTTCAACTCGGTCCTTTAAACCGCCTAAAATTGATGCTTACCTCAGGACTAAGCCATGGAGAGAGGACGGACCTGCGACATCCATCCTCTCTCCAAGGCTAGTCCTGGAGTAAGCAAACCAGCTCTTTTGGCGGAGCATGGACGTAGCTGCGCCACTTGCGTCGTCACGCTCCTAACGTACCGACCGAGTTCAAGTGGTCCGTCGACTTGGGGGACCCCATTCCCTTCCTTTACATTCAGCATACGGCCCCAGCGAAACTCCAAACGGGCTGGTTTGCTTACCTCCGCCTCAGCCGTCATCGTTGATAGTGTGACCTGCCCATGATTTCTTCCTCAAGACGCGGGTATTTCTCCGACAATCAGTCGCCCACGAGATGAGGCTCTTGCAGTCAGGCCTAATCGTGCGCTGCGCAGTTGTTAGCGGAGGGGGCCGTATTTAGGCTTTTGTAGGGGGTCATCGTCCGGGTTGGTGAAGACTAAAAGGTGGAAGAAAGAGGGTCGTAAGTTGAAGGGGTCGTGTCCGAAGGGTTTCCTGACCTTCTTTTGGGATGAAGTCGTGGAATAAGTCGCTTCGGAACTATCTACCCCTCTCTTCCCACCACCTTCTCCACCTTGAATATGGGCTTAATTGGGCCGTGTTGACTGGTCTCAGATCGAACAGTCATGGGTGAAGGTGATGCTTGGGGGTGAGGGAGGAAGACGTATCGTTTGAACCTTCTAAGGCAGATGAAGTTGATGGCGCGCATCTATGCCGCCGGTCTGAAGAAAGGGGTCGTGGAAATTTTTGAAATTGCGCAACGTATGGTGGATCCTGCTTGCACTGTCCTACCAGGAGCAGACACTCTCCGAGCGCCTTAGTTCCGGAGAACAACAAGTTCAAGATGTAAACGTTGAACAGACCGCATTGTTTGTTTACAATGGTAGCATCTCAATGTAGATGACGTATCACTTGTTTGTGGTTCGCGAGCCTTATTCTAGAATGTAGCACCCGAAGAAGAAGAAGCTTGTAAGTAATGAGCTCCTTACCTCGGTCTTCTAATCCTTCTGGCGCTCATGTAGGGGGGAGGGAAGATCCAAGTGAGGGACCCACTTACAAGGGAGGTCGTTCAGGGTGTGGAAAGCTTTCTCAAAACGGTTTCCCCCATGTTATAGGAGCTTATGCGAGAGCTACAAAACCATGGTCCGTTTTCGCTGAGCGGCCCCGCGAACCCCGAAAAATGATGGGAAAGTGGTCCGAGGTTCGATCCCTCGTGATGACAAAATTTTTGCATCGAGGTGGGAGCTTTCAAATTTGCTCTAAATAGCGGCAGCGCCAGTAGAAGATATCATATTCATCATGAAGACCACCAGTAACTGCTACTTTCAGATTTTTACCGGAATCCGACCGAAAAAGTTGTAACGCCAAATGGCGCCGGAGCGGCGTAAATTGGGGTCTTCGGGCAATACGGATGCCAAGTTCGTAATCAGGGCACTCGATATCCCTTATATCAGAAGTTTTGGGGAAAACTGAGATTTCGACCCAGATCCGAAAAATTGGCCATTGATAGATATGGTAAGTAGTCAATAGGTGCCCCCAGCCGGTGAACTGAAAACAATTTTCTTGTTATTATTCCCAGACAGTGAGATGCTCCACTACTGAATGAACAATGGCGGAAACTCAAGCGATCGATGTACAACAGGACTCGCACGATGTGGAAGTTGGCAAATTATTCTCTCCACTGAGATGCGACATGTTGGGTCCACTGCTCTTCCACTTGCGGGGGCTTCATCTCGATAGCTAGAGCGATTTCGAAAGCTGCGACGTGGTGTGGGATATACTCTATGAAGCCGAATTTAAGATTCCATGAATTATCAGAGCATTGCGCCACATTTCCGCACCGCGCTCGTTTCCAATGTCAACCACCAGCTTGCATGACGCTCTAGGCCATGGTCACCCCCCTTTTCCAAAGTTAGGTCAAAATCTCGATTCTTCCTGAAATTCGGCACCTGGGGGTAAATTAGGGTCCTAATCACGAACATGACGTTCGTTTTCGGCGTCGGCTCCATTTGGCACCAGTATGGCGCTGCGAACTTATTTCGCCTGTTATTGATCGAAAACCCATTTGCAAGAACT
>KZ345882.1:102476-116870 GCA_002352805.1 Teladorsagia circumcincta | reverse complement strand
TTTTAATTTTTTGAAGTATGTACTGTAACTCCCTCTATTGACGGGACTTTGAGGAAATGTGGGCGCGCCTTCAAATCAAGTGTTCCCGCTTTCTAAAATTGCTCAAAATGGATTAGAAAGCCTCTTAATTCGCGAGCTATATGTACCGAGAAAAGGTCGAGGAAAACGTGGAGCCACTGTGAAGCTCTATTACTTCTGTGTCGTACAATGGAAGCCCTTCAAGCTTCTCAAAAATGATTCTAGAGTACATCACTTCGATAAAGTGAATAAGAAATTATACAGTCGGACTTGAACGACTTCGATTGGTGTGTGCTATAACAGTGGCTGAATCTTTCTCTACATTCAAAAGAAATTCAATGAACTCCGCTAAGCTCAATCCAATATCCCGACTGAGAACTGCAGAGCACATTTCACTTTCTATTCAAGGATCCCACTGAGACAAATACATTCCTCCAAACAGAAATTCCTCAAATGTTTCCACACTGGCCTACGTACGGCTCAGGATTTGATCACCGCACCGCGTGCGTAGTAAGTTTTGGAAAAATAAGAGATATGGGAATATTTCGCTTGTTTTCATTTACTTTGAAATTTTCGCGAGAAAAAATTCCTGCTGCTCCTAGTGGATACCGCTCCTCTAGTCGACGGTGACGGATGGACGGTCAACGAAAACAACCTGTTACGTATATCACCAGTACCAGTTGGATTATCACTGATTGTTTTGACAGCGTTACGCAAATTAGCGGTATGTTGCCTGCGGCTTATTTGCGCACATGTTGAGAAAACGGCACTATTCAATGTTCCGCGCTAATGAAAAGCAAGTTGCTCAACGTAAACCGTGGCATAGTGACACACTATATGGCTGGTTTAGTCATTTTTCATTATCGAAAGCTCAGCCAACAAACTGTGACAAAACCGTTTGCTACGAAAGGGAAAACAGGTAAATCTTTGAATCACAACCGTGTCCTCTGAATGATTTATTGAACCGAGTATAATGAAATACAGATTAAAGAAAAGAAAACTTCTAAGGACATCATGGATTACAGGAACCATGCACATCAAAACATAAGCTGAAAATGTAACAAAATAAAATGTATTCACAATAATCATACATCCAAGATTTTCTTGCGTTTGATCACACGTCCAAGCCTGGACACCGCAGGCTGTGCAGGAGGTGAAGACGAGGGCGTGGGCGAATGGGAAGGGTATTCCTCTTTTATTTGTTTCTCTGCTCGAAGTGCGCGTCGAGACCTGGCCCGCGATGACTGAAATATTTGTGTTCGAAGTGGCTGATTCATGAAAGAATTTGAAGGATAACTTCAGTAGCTCACTCTCGTAATTTTTGAACTCGATGGAGCAGCAGATGGTGTAGCTTCAGAGGGAGCATCACACTCGACGATCTTCTGTTGTGGCTCCTAAAATCCATTACTCATGCCTGTACAGCTTACAAAACACAACTAACGAAACTAGATATAATGTCTAGGACTACCCCAAACACACACTCTCTAGCGGGAAATGTCCACAACCACAGCGTCAAAAAGCAAGGTTCGTACCTGTGATGTATTCGCAGTTTCCACAGCGGCGGACTCAGATGAAGCAACAGCAGGAGCTTCTGTTGAAACAACGGTCACTTCAGAAGTGGATTCACTTCTTTGCGAAGGAGTCATGTCTTCTTTGCTGTTTTCGCGAAGAGTTGTTGATTCGCGTTTCTCAGAAATCAGTTCCCGCTTCGGTAGCTGAGGTAGCTGCTTGTTTTGGTTCCCCTTACAGGCGGTCTCCATTCGAGCGTTCCACAATTCCACTATATTTTCCAACATTTGCTCTGATCGAATAAGAAGATCGCATTCGAAATCAGAGAACTGAATGTTCTGGAATGATCCTATTTTATGTCCAAATACATAAAAGCTATGGATTAGCTAATATGGCGAACAAGGGTCATGCTCGTTACAAAAATCTATCAAAAATAAATTCAATGAGTTACAGCATACCCTCATTGCTCGCCCAAGTGTGTAAATCTTGGCTCGTACGCGTTCTCGGCATAACCTGAAACGAAAACTCGTTTACCACTCATACGAGTTCATCCGATATACTCTAGAGCACTGTACTACCACTCATATTTTGACCAGTGTATTCACTATATGAGCAAGTGGCAAATGAACCAGCGGAAGCGGAAAGGGAGAACATCTCATGCTGCAGGGGTTCCCGACAGGCGGCCCGTCGCGCGGCAAGATAACAGAGATGTAGACAAGTCGCAGCGCTACTGGCGATATGAGACGTAGTATGATGCTCTCTTTTTCCGCAGAAGAAACCCATGGCTCTATGGGAACGCTCCGATATCTGCCACTACTGCACGCCGCGTGTCCCTGCGACGCTGCATGAAAAATCTGTGCTAATCCTTGCACAGAGCCCTCCACCGGAACAATTTGCGCCAATCGCACTACTTTGTTTCCCGCGGTCGAGCGTAGCCTAATTGCACAGCATGCAGCAAATGTGACATAAGGTATTGCTAAGACCATAAAAAAAACCCACGCAATATTTACTTTTAAAGGTCGCGTACTACTGAACTGTAATTACAGCATGCTCGGTCAAGAGAAACTAATGTATCTTGACTTGCACGAGTACTTGATGATTAACTTGAAAATAAGTCTTGAATTGAGCTGATGACGAAAATTTTACCTTTTTCTATTTTCTTCCCTCTTCAGGCTTTGGAAATCTGTCAAGATGACACCACGGTTTTGCTCATATTCTTCTAACATAGCCAGTTCCAACTCCGTTAGCTCCCCTCCTAAACAAATAGTGATAAAATGAGAAAAAAATGATAATGGGATGAGACATGGATGACAAAGAGTACCTTCTCCACGGCCTTCTGTTGAAAAGTCAAGAGCAGTTTCTTGACTTCCACCGCTGTCGTCTTCTTGCATTTCAATCAAATTCTCATGACTGTCGTCGGCATCAGCAGGCTCAAGAATATTCTCAGCTGCTTCATGATCTTCCCGTTCTCGCTGATGATCGTCTTCATTCCGTTCCCCACCATTTGCGTTTTGTTCAGAACTTTCATTTAATCTCTCTGTGAATAGAAAGTTTAGAAAATAACTCTGAAGGAAATTCGCGCTTCCGCTAAATTAGTGACTGCCACCAAAAACACGTGAATCAAAGCAGGCACAAACTTCGTCTCGAAGCAGAATCGAGTCGCCTTTGGACCGATTGGGCCACCAACTGCACTTCTCGTGGAGTTACAGCCATGATTCGCCGTTCAAGCGCAGTTCCAGGCATGCAAAACCGATGACACTCCCCTGAAATTCATGTTGATTAAAGTTAGCACTATCGAGAACATAAATACAAACTCACTGTGAAGCACCATTACAATTACAGGTAGCGGTAGCTTCTTCTTGGTCATTTCATAGATGCGATTACGGATTGCTGTAGGGAGACGTAATCTTTCATCCCCGTGAAGATGATAATCACAATACCGTACTTCGATGGTTCTAAATTGAAGCTGAGACTTTTGCGTGTTTGCAGTTGAGTTCGTGATGCCAATTAGACTTAGAATCAAAAGATCACTAACCCATCATTCAGATACGTCTTCCTAAAGAATGCTGTGCAAGCCTCCTCAGTGCGGAGGTACGGCTTCGTACTCGTTTCTTTTCCAAATGGATCCATCGGTTGAGTTATGTCTTTTATAGCCTCGTATGTGCCAGCCTATAACATTTGATCTCAGCAAATCGATCGGTGATGGGGAATATCGCAAAATTTAGAAACTTACATTTATATCATCAACGATCCGTAAAGCTTTATCCTTCGCTATGGAAAATATCCGATTGCAACGGAAGTATTGTACAATGCCCTCTTTTATTGTCTTGTTGCCTCTTGACATTCGGAAGTTGCCGCCACGGCTCTCCAATTCGCGCAAGAACTCCTGAATTCAACCGAATAAATGCTATATGGAAACGGACCACTAGAACAACAAACTGTATATACTCACCTCAAACTGTGTCTCGTTTTCGAACACCTTCCGCTTGATATCAGTTGGAGCTCTGTGAACTTGGTACATGTGCTCGCACAGTCTTTCAAGAGTTCCTAGCCTCTCATGGCACTGAAACACAGTATTATTGAAGACACTAGCCAGAAGAATACGAGGAGAAATTCATGTAGCCAATCACGAATACTTCAACTTCTTTAACTTGCACCATTTCATAGGGATTACTGCAAATTTCCTCACACCACTTCCCCTCGTGTTCCGCGGAACACAGGAGATTACAGGAAACAAGAACAGGCGCTATCGCAAGATACGGGGCCATTGCGGTGGTTGTGCCTTCGAAACCGCGTAAAACGAGTCCTTTTTGTCAAAGTTGATATTAAGCCTTCCGCGGGGAGAAGAGAGGGTGTAGCTCACTAGGACAGAAAGCGACTTTTCCACTTTCCGCAGCGCGAAACTTTCCTCTGCGATAACCGCCGGGTCCACTCCTGACCAGTGGTGAACCTGAAGTTCTCGCGGCGAAAAAACTTTTACGCCGCAAAACGAGGAAAAAGTCAGTTTCCGTCCTAGCGAACCTTTCCCAAAGAGAGACTTAAGGTACGTGAGCACTTTTCATTTCCACGGGAGCTTCTGCCTCCTTCTGGCCTAGTCCTAGAGGATGCTTCAGCATTATGTGATAGCACCCAAAACATGTGGGAAATGTCACAAACACTTACTCCTGGAGATCCACATGGAAAACGTTTGGGAGTGAATATATCACAGCGGCCATATTTCCGGATCAGACGTCCATGATGGTAATAGATGGATCGCTTCATTGTCATTCTACACGACGGGCAAAACCGTTCATCCTGACCCTGAAATTGAACAACTATGTAGAGATAGACTTTAACAACATCTTCAAAATCCACATTACGTCTTTATTATGGGGAAGAACTCGTAATTCAGGGCATCCAAACGTTTCCTCTCGCATTTCGGGGTAAGCCGCACCTCGACCAGGAACGACCTTGAAATGTACACAATCAAAGGGCATCTATTAGAGTAACGGTCACACATTTTGAAGGGAAAGGATGATCAGAAGGTTATTGCATCAGATAAGTTTGAAAGGGCTTTGGCTTCTTTTTGATTCATTAAGGGCATCACTCTCCGAGTAATACGTGCTGCATCAACTCTGCTGTTTCTAAAGTTGAAAAACTAAGCATAAAACTCTCACATCGACAACACGTCCCTTATTGTCAAGCCATAGAGTCGATTTACGTTGCTCACGCGAAGTATCTTCTTCGTAAGTTTCGATGTCCACATCTCCACCCTGGAGAAAGAAATGGATTAAGTTCCAGATTTACTTTGGTAAAACTACACGCTGTCAATCTCATCAATCTCACCTCATCAACTTCGTTATCCACAGACCGTTCACCTTCATGAATATCGTTTTGTATCAGTTCCGGCATATCAGCAGTATCAACACGATCCTGATTCTCTGGATTAACCTTTTCTTCAAATGGAATCATGGCCAGTACTCGTGTAGAACGCGAGCTCGGGCTAGTGACAAGAAATCTCGGGGCATCAGCAAAGCGTCCCTCTTAAAAAGAGAGAGCCAAGTCAAAATGCGGGCATTAAAACAGGAGCAGCACGAAATGATTCGGTCCACCTTCACGTTCCTCTCTCTTCAATATTTGATTATTTCTTTTCGTTCTCAGACTCAAATTTGACATATGCTCAATCATTTCGGCTGTTTCAAAGTTAAGAAAAGATCGAGAAGGAGGAGATGTGAAGGTTGGCCTGATCCTTCCCTTTTTTATTTCTTCTGTGAAGTAACAATAACTAACCAGCATAGTTTGATGACCTCGTATTTTTCTGTGCATGACGAGCACTGATTGATTCTGTGTCTGTGTCCGGGTAGTAGCCCTGGAATGAGAAAATGATTCCCGAAACTGTGAGAAAAAAGCGCTCAGTGCCACTGCTACAACGTGGACACAGTACTGTGACATGATTAACACGTAACGGATCGAGTGCATCACATGGTGATGCACGCAAACAGAAGAATATGCTCTTTTCGCTTGACTTATTCTGATCTTTTTCATGTTTTGGGACTATCCGTCTGGACTATTGGACCCGAAAAGCATAAGTTCATCGGCGATAGTCAAAGTATTGATCGAGTGATTGTTACTGGAGAGAAATTTTGAGAAAGGCGCGGAAATGCGCGCGCAACGGCGGTCCGTTATGTGTTAAATTGAAGGCGATTCGCAAGGTAACTACAGAAAGCAGAAGCAGGGTGAAAATCGGTCGAGGAAACGGCAACGGTTGGGGATTTTCGCCTGTTCAGGCACGTTATCCCGCGCGTATATTCACTCTCGCAACCGCGAGCCGTCTGCGCTCTCCGCGCGCACATCAACTCTCGACACGACCCTCGCCAGTAGAGAGCCATGGTCGAGGAATTCCTCGACCGTTATTCACCCTGGACAGAAGGCACAGTTAAAACCAAAGCAACTGCACGCACATACTTACCGGAGAATTCTCGGGATACTTTCGTTTGGACGGAGAACGATATCCAGGAACACTTGTTCCCATAATATCCATAAGCTTTTTGAATGCCTCTTGCTTGTGCTCCGGTAACGACTCGAACACATCGCACACCAACAACTTCCTAAAGCGATGCATTTGGTTGGTAAAAACTTTTTGCAGAGCAACGTTTCGGACTTCTGAGAAACAATACAAGCCTGAAGCACTATCGCAAGATACGGGGACACTAAGGCGGCAATGCGTTTAGAACAGCGCAGAACATCGCCTTTTTCTTGAAACTGTGACTAAGCTCCAGGCGAGGGAGGAGAAACTCAAAGTTCCTGCCCCCTCCTAGGCTGGGTGCGGTTCGCTAGTACTGAAAGTGACCTTCCGCTTTTCACCGCGTAACTTTTTTCGCTGTGGAAATCCCATGCCCACCAGTGCTCAAGAGCGGACCCAGTTTTGGCAGCGAAAAGTTTCGCGACCGAAAATTGGAAAAGTCGTTTTTTGTCCTAGCGAACCACACTCTTCTAGGCTTGCTTGGAGGATGTTCCCATATTCTGCGATAGCGCCAAGCCTGGTAAAACCAAGCAGCCGTCCCTTTCCCATAATGGGAACATTATCCTCAGAATCAACAAATGACACACTTGCACTGATCTTCTCTCCAGTCGGTTTTGGGAAACGAGCTCCGACCACTGTGTATCCCTCTCCTCGCAACAGCAACCGGATACTTTGGAGTAAACCTTGTATCTCGTCCAGCTGAAGCAACTGGTTCTGAAAGTACCACATCATGAAAGGCAATATGGAAAAAGCGCGAAGAACGAGCTTCAATTAGGTCAAAAATTAAGAACACACAGACTATAGTACTCGATTTCGTTTGATTTCCGACCCCAAATGGAACGACAAAAAGAGACGTGTTTGCAAACACTGCAGAAGAGACAGTCAAAGCTTACATTTGTAGACTGCAAGGGAAGATTCAAGATGTGATTCAAGAAGTCTGAACCACGGAAGCCGCTCTTCCCGCGCACTATATCATCGCGATTGCGCTCGTTGGCGAGGTTCAATGGGGTGTAGCAATTTTTGCTGCTGCGCGCCAGAAAATATCGATATCAAATTGGCGCGCATTTACGCGCAACTTTTTGCTGCAAAGTTCCAAGTCCTTTCATGATCAGGGACCGGGTGCAGTAAGGCATAACTCGGGGATGGGTTCCTAAAACCCTGCGTCTCTACTCTGTCAATGCCGCAACCCTCGTGGTTCAGAATAGGGGAAGAGCCCAGAGATTCACAATTTTGGAGAACCCATCCCCTAGTTGGGGCATACTGCACTCGGCCTCAGAGAGAGGATCTGGCGTTTCTGCAGCGGATACGTCTTACGCTGCTAAAGGCAAAAAAGATCGCTTTCTGACATAGCGATGCACATCCCTATTGCCAGGTGTATGTCACAGCAACATAAGCACTTTTAAACCTTCCATTGGTAACCTTCTCGGTTGTGGTTGTCCACTTAGAGCCACTTTATATTAACTTGGTACCATCCCTACTACATATAAATCGCTTACGTCTGCCTGTCTGTCTGTCTGTCTGTCTGTCTGTCTGTCTGTCTGTCTGTCTGTCTGTCTGTCTGTCTGTCTGTCTGTCTGTTTGTTTGTTTGTTTGTTTCTTCGTTTACTTTTTGTCTGTCTTGTTTTTTTTTGTTTTCACGTTTGCGTGTCTGTCACGAATTCGTTATTACCTAAGAACAACTCGGAAAAACGGACCAAGTTTAAGACGGGTAGCGCACCAGGGGCTAGATGTAGCACATAGGAGCTAGGTGGGTCGTGGGGCGAGAAGGTAGAGACGCACGTGGGTCAGCGAACGAGCTACAGTGCATGGTGTGTGATGTAAGACCGTATTATATACATGTTGTCTACTATAGTACATTCTAGTCATCTTGACCTGAATCACTGCAGTACGCGCTTCGATTCGTCCGCTGGAGCGAGGTAGGCGAAGAAAGTGGGGTCGGTTGAAGTCGGTAGGTGGAGCGAAGATCAGAATGGGCGTAGTTTGCCACAGGACATTATGAGTGGGCTGGCGGAGTTAGCAAAGTCGGCTGAAGTCGGAGGATGGAGCGAAGAGCAGGGTGGCCGTGGTCTGCCACATGACTTTATGAGTGGGCTTCGAGACTGAATGAGGACCCTGACAACAGTATAGGGATTAACGAAGGAAGGAGGTAATCTGCTAGTAGTGGGTGGGCGCACATAGGGGTGGGCGGAGCCAAAATCCAAGATCCGCATAATGATTAAAAACAGCCCGAAAGCTAGGAATAAAGCAGAAAGAAACTAGCAAAGAAGGAGAATTCAAGCCTTCATAGGGGGCGAAGGGTGTATGTTAACAGAATCCTCCGGATTAACGGTTATGACCGCGACATCGTAAGCGCAGTGGACCAGTTTCTGCGAGCGTCATTCGAATTTGAATAATCAAGGGACACCATACCGGGCCGTCCCTTCAACATTAAACTTCATTTGATGGCGGATAGTTACAACCCCCCAAAACTTTTTTCTTTGCGCATTTTTCAACCTTACTGTAATGGACTTTTGAAAAAATTGTTCACGTTACTATCTATGAAAGAGCCAAAACAAATAGGTTGAAATTCGATATCTGCGTCCCACAACCGTCGGTCTAAAAATTCTGCGCCTAACGGGAGACTGCCGCGTCAAGACGTCGCGCTAGTGGCCACGCGCAGCGACGTGACAACCGGACGATTCTGTTGACCGCTTCACGTGCGCGAAACGCGCATTCTGGTAAGCAGAGCTAGAGTTAGAATTCCACTAACATTGTTCAACATCGTTAAATCTTGGTGTGATTTATGCGCTAGTGTCTAAGCCAACTGGTTGAGTAGAAGGTAGGAAGAACTCACGATATTCATCTACCAAGATTTGCCGCGAATCAACGTAACCTTGATCGGCAAATTGCTGATGTTGAGGAGTAAACCGTCTGAGAATGCGTGGTTGTCTTCGTCTCTAGAAGATGACAATAATAACGAGGAAAAACGGTACTCTATCAAGCATAGAATGGATCGAGGGTCTATTTCAGTTATGGGAGGGGCATCGCGATTCAGAGCGCATAACAGCAAAGGGAGCATATTCTTGCATTAATGACTAAGCCTTGGAAAAAGGGTTCACGGACTACTTGAACTTTCCTCTATGGTCCTGCCACGAATGGCAGAGGGCGCAGACAATTAAAAAACGATGCTTGCATCGGCTGCAAATCCTAAGAAGGGAGGTAAAAGCTCTAGGCATAAGCCTAGCAGAGGGGAGCAACTCCGAGGTGGGTGGGCCTACTATAGTAAAGTTCGAACCTGCGAGATCACAGGGGTTATTAGCCGCTGTTAAAGCGAGAAAGCGCAGACGAAAGAGTGGAACAAGGCAGCTTAAACGGCAGAGTTCAAGTAGTCCGTCAACCTGGAAAAAGGGGAGACCCCCAGGTGCGTGGGAAAGCTTTGTTTTCTCCGGGGAATTCCTCCCACTTCCTAGGCTTAGTCCTAGCTGTTCACTAGGTGAATACTACTTTTGATCGACGTTTATGTCATCCAGCACGAGAACATATACGTCATACAAACAAACAAAAGCAATGACGTAGGATAAAACCGATAGCAGTTTGTAACATTAAAGGACGTGTAACATTAAAGGACTCCCTGAGCCAAATTGACGTTAGGGCAAACTTTAGAGTCGCAATGCCCCCCCCCCACCCCTAACTGGAATAGACCCTGGATCAATTTACCTCAAGGTTGTCCACTACGTATTCAGTGCCACCTTTATCACGATACTCGCCACTTCGAGACAACGCTACCAGAGATTCCGCCATGTCATCTTCCTGCATCGGCTAAACAACGAAGACTTTTGCATTTTAGATGAAATATCAACTTCCTCCTGAGCAAATAAAGCGCATCCAGAAGCAAACTGGATCCACTCTTGCTATAAAATTGTAGTAAATGTCCTAATGTGATAGCCTCACCTCTTCGATATACTCTTCCACATAATCGCCTTCCATGACAACCTCTTCAGCCATCTCAGGAACAGGAATACCATTATCATCGACGTATTCGACCTCCACTTCTGAAATGCTCAAATAGTTGAACTCCCAACTATTCGAAAGAAATACATTACAATTCCTAGACATACCTCCGTTCCCCGTACAAACATAGGCCGTAAAAGCACTCATTGTCCACAACAAAGTGAGCTGTGGCCGAAAAAGTTCATAGAGAGCCATCAATAATTTTCCTATCTATACGCAAAACCTCCCGAAAAAAGAGTCATGAATATGCGTTAAGCTCGAACGGTAAGCAAGTGTTGTCGTGGTGTCGGCCCGATTTCAGATAAACGACCCCCTACCCAAACTAGGCATTATGATGTCGATAGTGTCTTCTAATAATGGGGTGAAACTCCGGTTCGGGAAGGGGGGGATGGCACGATATGGCGCGGCCTGTTTGTCTGCTTCTCCAAGACTTTAGGTCCCAGGGCAGTTACTCCTTCGCCATCACGTGGCAGTTTCTAAATATGCGCCATCGGACTAAGCCTTGAAAAGCAGACGAAACAGCGCCGCGACATCGCGTCGCCCCCCCCCCCTCCCGAACTCGATTCTCACCTATAATTGGTGATAAAGCTGCTGAGTTGGCAAATTTTATCAAACATTCTAAAAGCTGCATAAAATTTCGTGAGCTATTATAACTTCTTGGTGAGTTTCCCCATCCAAGATTCTTCAAAATAGATCCCAACAAAAAAAAAAGAAAGAAATCTTCTTCCCCTCCCAAAATCAACGACATCTCTCGACAGAGTGAATTAGATACCGCTGAATTTGGTTGTGAAATGCCGTCACAGTTTGGAAACGCGCTCCAATGCGAAGAACGCAACAAGCCGCGAAATGATTTGACACACACATTTTCAGTTAGAAAAGGCGCGTTTCATGCCATTTCGAACTTGAGCGTTATTCACCGTACACCGTGTCATTTCTCGAACAATACAACCCTACTTTTTCGAATGAACTCACACTAGCATGTTCTTTCAAGAGGTTCCAGCAGCAGATTTCTATTGATAGTGATTTTGAACAGCAACTTATTTTCAGAACCACAACAACTCCAAAATTCTTACTTTTACCCATCAAGAGTTATCCCTTTGAAGGAAAATGGTAGCTCGCCACTCACGCAGACTCCGTTATTACCAAAATCGACCACCACCGTCATTAGGTCTAAGGTTCTCTACTTAGACCGCGACATTCTCAGGTGAAGTCCTTTACTGTGTTAAAGGATATTTACGGAACGCAATCCTACTGCTGATTTCAGGAACATCAATCTATACAAAGAACGAGCAAACAGTACCGCGGCCCGAGTCCCTCCTCATACCACTTCCACCAAAAATTTTTCGTGGACTGAGCAACCATTACGGTAGAAAACCTAAGGTAGGAATGCCAGCGTAATAACCACCATTAAAAATTGCTAAAATGAAATGAGAAAAAAGAAATGGCTGCATATTACAGTTTGTGACCAGCTCTGATTTTTGACAGCTGTTTTTTGGCTGCAGTTCGCGATGTGAGCGTATCAGTTGTGAACAAACCACTTAGCACTGGGAGAACCTATGCTGTTCCTGCTATGCGGGCAGTCCAACACCACCGAAATATGTACCAACTTAGCTCAGCTTCGAGTGGCTTACCCTAAGTTACTCGCGCTTCGCTTATATGGGCACATCGATTCCATAATTCGGCAACTTCATGGCATATCCATAGGTATGAGCAAATAGGTAGGCCACAATCTCGCTCCGTCCAGACAACATTTCAGATAACAAGAGATTAATTTACCTTCAGCTTCTCCTCACTGTAATTTAAAATGTTGCTTGGACAAATTGTTTCGGAAAGTGCATTGATCTGCAGGCTTCAAAGGAGGCGAGTGCGCCGAAACGTAAGCCGAACCAATTTTATACCAATCTCGGAGGCCTAATCAAAGTACTTCGAATTAGGGAGGCAGTCTGTGTGGTGAGCAAGGTTGTCAGGGGGGAGAGAAAAGCTCAGCGGCGGGGCGGACGCGACCGCGTGCTGGTGACGTCAAAACGACGTCACAGCTGCGGCAGACTCGGAGGAAGGGCAAGCAGTGGCCGGCGCCGCTCTGCCACTTCGCTCGAATAGTGCTGGGTTTCTGGCACTATACCAACTTGTTCAATCAATTGTTCCGCGCGCGAGATGATTGTGTTATGTACATGACATGTACATGTCTTCGCACTAGAGAATGGAATTTCTTGAAAATGTAGGGGAAGTTGCAGCTTTCATGTGCAAACCCTTAGGAACACATCTAGTCGAAGTTCATTAGTTCAAGCCTTTCTTTCGAGTTCGATTCCTACCAATTTCTAATTATTACACTGTGAAGTAAAAGCGCGATAGATGCTCGGAGTGCTTAATGCATCTAAGTATTGATGCCAGAGCTGGCCCGTTCGCTTCCTCGCCGTCGCTGTGACGTCATCAACACGGGAAAGCGTCCGCGCCGCCGGTGAGCTTTCCATGGAGCCAGGTTGTCTAGGCGAGCCTTGTGAAGAAGAGATGTCGCTCTGACGCAGCCAGAGGCTGTATGCGCTTATAGCAACTGCTTGCTTTCTGCAGTTGAACATTCTTCCCTACAGCACTTGCTTCCGAACACATCCGCATAATACAGAAGTTAGAGAGGACTTCTCGGGATTTTGCGCGTTTTCCAGAACCTCTGATATTTTCAACACAAAAGTATCTCGACCTTAGAGTCTCATCTAGTAAGGTGGAGGGGCATGCGGTGCAAAGTTCATACCAATAATTAATCCAATTTTATGCGGAAAAGAAAGGCTCCGAGGGGTGTGTAAAAGCAGTAGCGAAGTAGATCATGTACACCTGAGTTCCCCCCCCCCTGCAAAAACTGGAATTTTCGTAGGCAGCAACAGTTGCCCCCACTTACTAGCTAGTACCCCTGCCTCGGAACAGCTCGATGAAATGGCCAGCAAATCAAGGCCGACGTGAAGGGTGGGAGAATTAGAAAAAGCGCTCCAATTCCTAGATGGCACTGTGTGATGCCAAAACTACGGTAACTTTACTTCTCTGTTTTCCAAATAAATGTCTGGCCTTCACCACAAGGAATGGTATGATTTTCCTGTACTCAGCAATTTGTTTAATTATGCATATGCATTTGCTGATATGTGGTTGTTTTTAGGCTGCACACAAGGCTGCTCCAACAAAGCTTTCGAAAATAAAAATCACACCGACCTTCAGAGCCTTCTATGAGGCCATCTTCTTCGAGAAGTTCGTGCTCGTGGATTGGTTCTGGGTTAACATCCAACTCCAATTCATTTCCCAACGATGCTTCACCCTCATCAATCGGAGCTACAGCCTCGACGCCAACATCGGCAGCCGGCTTCGCTGCACGTGCCCGTTTCGGATACGGCATGGAAGTAGGCAAGTGAAGATCGGCTGAAATCGAGTAGTGAGATTGGAAAAAATTTGGAAGAAAAGGGTAGCGCCTACTATACAAAACGAATATCATCTATCACCTATCACGTGACCATTTGACTGAATAGCTTCTACTTGAATATCAAACCACTTACAGTTTTGATGGTAGTGTACATTGGGTGTGGTTCACTTCACGGGCGAAAATTTTTTCGCTGGTGAAACCCCCGGTTCAACATTGCGAAAGAGTGGACCAGGGGGTTCCTGCACCCAAAAAATTTCGCGCGCGAGTAGCGGAAAAGTCGCTATCTGTCCTAGTGAACCACGCCCCGTGGGCGAAACTCGGGTTCGAGGGGGTCACGTGCAGGCGCGGCGCTCTTTCGTTTGTTTTCCGAGGCTTAGTCCAATGGCGCGTATTTTGAAACCGCCACGTGATAACGAACGAGTAACTGCCCTCAGGCTAAGCCTCGGAGAAACAGACGAGCAGAGCGCCGCGCCAT
>KZ345881.1:83025-94551 GCA_002352805.1 Teladorsagia circumcincta | reverse complement strand
ATTTCACGAGGAAATTTATTGCTTAGCGGTGGAACCTAACGCTCCACCACCTGTTAACACGTTGACGACAGGCTGACGCGCATGCGCATTCTTTTGTGCTCATGCTAAGGCCAGACATTAGCAAACATTATAATCAAGTGGCCCTCAGAATGGTCGATGTTGTTTCGACATTATGCTGCTTCTTGATTCGCACATTCAAGAAGCTCCTCAGGGCAGTTTTTAGCTGCAGCTGCCCGACGAGACGCATTTTTGGCACCCTTGGAAACGATCCAAGGTCAAGGCCGGCTGCCGGCATTGCCGCTGGCAGTACACAACGACCCCGCAACATTCTTTAGTTTGAAAGAGGTTTCCCAAATCTTACCGAAATCTCTGTTCAGCTCATTCCTTGTTTTCTTTTCATTAACACAAACATGTTGATAAAAAAGGATAGTATCAGTGAAATCAGTGAATAGAAAAATTTTCGTATGAGGGGATATGTGTTTTTACTGAAATAAATATGTCGAAATTAATATTGAAAACATTAGGGCGAAAGTTCCTAGAAGGCCAGAAGATCGAGCGAGTCTCCTCTTACGTGTATCTCGGCAAAGCGGTCAACATGAAGAACGACCTCTCGCTCGAAATTAGTAGACGCCGCAACGCAGGCTGGACCGCTTTCTATAAGCTCCGAGATGTACTAACTTCTAAGCACGTAGGCCCCAAAGTCAAAGCTCACGTCTTCAACTCGCGTGTTCTTCCCGCTTTGACGTACGGGGCGGAGACGTTGAGCACCACAGTCTCTGAGGAGGAGAAACTCGCAGTCACGCAGCGAGAAATGGAGAGGGTATTGTGCGGTGTAGCGCTCCGAGACCGCATACCCAACGACACCATCCGCGCTCGTACGATGGTAAAGGATGTCGTCGATGCCATTGACAATTGCAAGCGCAGGTGGGCTGGTCATGTGGCTAGACTCACCGATGATCGCTGGACGAAGAAAGTGACTGACTGGTACCCAAGGGGAAAAGTAAGGCCCAGAGCAAGACCCCCCCATCCGATGGGCAGACCCTCTCGTGAAGTTTTACGGCCAACTGTGGCGCAGAAGAGCCCGAAGCACAGCGGCCTGGAAGATCTGCGACCTGCGTTTCCGACGTGTACGGGACGAATAGCGGTCGAGAAGTAAGTAAGTAAGAGCGAAAGTGAGCAAAATTTGCCTTTTCTTGGCCTTGAAACGCCATTTTGGTCAAAATGTTACTATTGCGACTCCCGATAAGTTAGACACATCGAACATTATCGAAAACACTTGGTCGCATCCAAGTATAGCGTAATTACAGCTCGAAATCTAAGAATTTGATGCGAGGCGGCGGCGCTCGCAAAATGCTCGTGTCCCACGCGGTGCAAAAACCTAAAACGCGCAATTTCGTCAACGTGTTATTCCGTATCATGCGCGCAAGAGCGTGCGGTGCCAAGCTGGTAATATTGACGATATTGATTGATATCCTTGATATTCGTCATTTCAGACCATTCGTGAGCACAGAGATACTAGGTTGGAAGGAAAGTTCTGAAACACCTCACAGCCAAAACTTGAAATTCATTTTTTATTCTTTTTGTATTATCAGCCCCTTCACTCACTAACCGTCAGAGTCGACAACTATACGCCGACCTTCACGCAATTTCTTGATGCCACATCTGCAGGAACTAGCGGAATTATTTCTGAAAAACTTTTGGCATTTGGATTTGTGGTCCTTTTCGTTGGCAAGCTTTTTGTTCTCCAGGTGATGAGCGAGCAAGCAGGAAAGGTGAAAGATGTGTATGGATAGGTTTGGCGACTATGGCAGATGGCAAGCCGCCGTCCCCCTAGCTTGAGAATCTTCTGGCTTGAGGCCGAAGACCTGCACCGACTCCCGTCGCCGTGCGGCAGATTGACTTGTCGCTGTCTTCCGTTAAGTTTTTCCGCAGTCGTATCGAGCGGGTGGGATTGGGTAAACCTTGTCATCGTCGATCCTACAGACAGAACATCACCTATGGATGATGCCGTCAAATGTCTAAAAATTTGACAGCATCACCATTCCTCCATAATTGTCAGGTCGAGGCATTGAAACTCCAGTTTCCCATATCCAAGCTGCTGCTGCTTCCGTGTATGGTCAGCGCAGGAGGTCCACTTGTTTTTACCAGTGGCCACATGCCACAGGCTATCGTCGTAGCTGCGCGACAGGGAGTAACTGTACAGACGTCCACCCGCTGAAATGGAGCGGTACCCACTGACCGCATTTCCAGGACCTGTCAAACTCCTGAAGAGCCCAGAGGACGGGCTTCTGGAAGACTTAAGACGCTCTGTCAGCTTGGGTGACAATTGTATAGATTCCCTTTGATTACAGTGGTGACGAAGTCAGGATGGACAGTAGTCGTGTGTAGCGTCACGAAGCTCAAAGTCTTCGCAGCGGAGCGTTGGAGCCAAGCTGAAACCGCCATATGAGAAAACGTGTCCTAACCTATACCGGGACTGGTTCTGATCCCCTCTCGTTGGCAGATCTCTTTAGACGGAGCTGCACAGGATGAGCGCTCTTATGGTCTCGCGGGAGAAGTCCATTTTGTGCGACGCAACCGCCACTATTGGGAGAGCTGATTCAGGCACCGTACGCAACACAGTCCGCTCCCTCTATATACCACCCATAAAAGATTCCAGAGCATTCGGGAGAAATCCAGGAAGAGAGCGAATTGAGTGTTTCAGAACTTTCCTTCCAACCTAATAGAATGGTGGCAAATTCAGACCCCAAGTTTTTCACACTACAGAACGCCAAACTACAACTTCGACATCAACGCGGCCTTCTGCGTCTTTAGTCTTTAGAGAAACGCGCTGCAAGACGCCGCCCAACCAGCCGAAGTTCCGATCAACTAAAAGGTCACATATCTCAGAGAAAGCAGGCCAGCATCATGTGAATTTTATAAATGAGCGCGAAAGGATAGAAGTTAATGACAACGTGTTTGGAACTCACTCCTCTGTTGTCATTTCGGTCGCGGAATCATCGTAGACCATCTTATTTAGATGATAAGCCACGAATTTATCGAACTGGGCCGTCATTTTAATCAGTCCAGTCCATAGCGATGTATCAGCATATCCGTACAATCCTAATCCTGCCTTGAATGTTGTCAAACTGAAAATGCTCTGGGTGATGTTCCCAATGAAGCTCCTCTCCTGAAAGAGAAAACGTTGCTAAATACAGCAGATAAACAACTGATCTGCTGGATTTGCAGTAATTGTAATTGCATTTGAACTACAAGCTGAGAACATCCGACAGGCACTACCACGGAAAATCACTAGAAAATTACATGATCACCAATTTCTGGTAAATTTTTGATTTGGAGATACTTTTCATAATTTTTCACTTCATGTTGGCCAGCTGCCGTGTTGTGACACTTCGCACTATGAACACATTAGCGGAGACTTGGTGCGTTGGCCGCAGTCATAGTTTAGCAATAATGACTCTGTGGGAAGTGATAAATGAAAAGAAAGATGAACTCACTGGCTTGAGGACTAGCTGAAAATATACCTCGTTGTCAGATGCATCTAACTGCTACCACTTTGAAGACATCTGCGCACACTCAAACAAGTGGCACCCCAAGGCCAATCCCCTGACCTCTCCACGGCACATTTCAACGTCATAGGTGAAAAAGCCCAACAGCAGCAGAAGTCACGTGCAACATCCTTTGGGGGAACACTTGGGTCCTCTTGAGTCTGATAACAGCAGTTTTCGCGCAGCATGTTGTGCTAGAACGTATTAGTTGCACTGGGAACGCACAACTTGCTTCCAATATGGGCAAATTGAATTTTTTTCGCGAATTCCTATGCTAGGAAATGTGGTTCCAAACACTTCATCCGTGATATTCACATGAACGAGAACAAGCAGAATCGTCGCCAAACGCACCATGTGGTTAGAATCTTTCTCTCCTTCCTTTACTTTTGCGATTAGTCATCCGGTTTTTAATATTGATTTCGCTATCTGCTGGCAGATCTTAGCTATGCTTACTACGCTTGAGAATATTCTATCTTCAGGGTTATGCTTAAATATTTCTGAACCTCTGCCGACTTCTACGTTACAAAAGAATAAGGCAAGAAGAGCAGTCAGTGTGTGCTACGAGACTTTCTGTCTGTCAAGATCATCGTGAACAAGACTTTTCCTGGGACTAGGCCTTCTTGTACAAGATCTATGAGGCGACGGCGTGAGCTTTAGCTGGATTAGGAGAAGACCGAGAACTCTATAAAACCTTGCTCCTTCAGAAAACGTGGCTAGTGACTCCGAAAATCACTGAAAGGCAAGCGGGATTGGGGGCCCAAAGTTTCAAGGAGGCGCTCAAAAACAACTAATAGAATACACCCGTAACCACTGACCTGATCATATGCCGTCTCGTCTGATCCGAAATTGTACATGTCTCCCACAATGAAGCAGGTTAGGTTTGCTCGTGGCACCGCTGCAAGGAGTAGTCTGTATAACTTGTAGTCTTAGCTGTGACTTGACCAAGAAGTTATGCATGCAGTCGCTTTATTGTGCTATAACTCTTCACAACTACAGGCTACAAAAACTTCACAATTTTTGCTCGGCTGTTGCCTGATTACACTCCCACCCCCTGATAAAGATGAAGGAACGGAGCGCAAGCTAATCTCTACAGCAGCAAGATTTGGTCTTTAGCGGTGATAGGTCATTTCGGTCAAACTTTGCAGAACTCACGTGTTCCCAAACTGCTGTTTCAGCTGTATTCTAACATAGAAAGGAGATGCTCCTTTTGGAAGCATTACCTTTTAAGAGTTCGTCGGTAAAGCTCAGGAAGTTAGGTAAGGTATGCCGCTGCTTGATTGCCCGATTTCAATTCCTTTTTGCATGTCTACATAAAAAATTACATTGAGGTGTTCTTAAAAAATTTATCATTGCTGCCCATAAAGCCGACAACCGACTGCATTGCCCGAATTCAACTGAAACCCCGAACTTAGCGGCAGAAATTTTTCAAGCACACTATGCGATTGCAAGGTTGTTGTGAGTCAAAGCATCAAAATCCCACATATTATAGGGGAAATGTGTACCTGCCGTTGATAGCATTGACGTTGATGTAGCCGGCGACTCCGTAGTTGTAGCAATAGGCACTGCGGTCATCGTTGTCTGCACCGTTGTCGTGGTACTGGCAAGCTCTGTAGTCGTCAAAGTCGGCATTGTAGTGATGACTGTACGTTCGACCGGCGTTGAAGTTAGTACCGTACTGGAAGTCGTAGGCTGTGCCGTCGCTGTGGTCGCTTCAGTGATAGTGGTCGTGGGTTCTGTCGTCGTAGAAGTCAATAGGGTGCTGGTCGGTGAAACTTCAGTTTTAGTGCTTTTAGGTTCTGTCGTCGATGAGGTTGCCCCTGTACTGAAAGTCGTGGGTTCTGTCTTTGTAATAGTCGCCACACTGATAGTGGTCGTAGGTTCTTTTGTCGTAGAAGGCAATAGGGTGCTGACGGATGAAACGTCTATTGTAGTGTTTTCAGGTTCTGTGGTAGTGGTGGTTGATACTGTAATGAAGGTCGTAAGTTCTTTTCTCGCAGATGTCCGTTGTAAGATTTTTTGGTATTAATATCGTACTCAGTGTTGATAACGTAGTTTTCGAAGTCGGCAACGTCGAAGTTCCCACAGCTCCCGTCGCCGTCGAAGTCGTAACTGCAATAGTGGTGGTAGTTTGTGCTGATCGTCTCTAGAGTTTATGTAGCAGCTCTCCTTTTCCCTTAGCATTTCGTTCACCACTGCGCCCTTGACCACTTTCACCTTTCATTTCTATCCAATTTCTCATACCATTTGTCTTTAACTTCCCTTGCAGCAAACATGCTGGTTATATTGCCCTCTACAATGTTGCTCGAATGGCAACAGCAAGTCAGCGTTCTGTAGCGTGAGCTCTGATTTTCACCAATGAGCTACCAGTACAGTTGCCTGTTTTGTGCTGTCCACTATGCTTACGATCCCTTCTCCCAGCACTTCAAGCATAGCCCATTTTTGCGGATTCGGCCACACATCTTGGGAAGAAGGCTATTCCAAAATGTCCTTGTGGACTGGCTAAATTTCGGACTTATAAAACAAAAACTTCCATCAATTTCACCCTTTTCTAAATTTACTAGCCACGCGGCTACGACAGTTTCGTTTGAGGATGCATTGAATGAGGTTTAAAGGAATCCTCCCCGAACAAAAACATGATCCTATCTCACACACAAACCACTGGCTTGAGATCCATCGGTCACGATAAGAACGAAAAGGAGAGAAAAATGGCGTCTGTCTTTTGAAAATCGGACGCTGTTACCCGATCTTTGGACTGCCCTCGCTAGAAACACTTTTTGAACTGTGACTTACTGCATAACACGTCGCATTTTTACTGCATCCTGTGCGTCCATCGCTTTGTCTCTATTCTCAAAAATCGAACGCTTTCATTTGATTACTTCAGTCGTACACAGCATCCCCAAACCCAAGGCGCACACTTTTCATGCGCTCCCTTGTCTCTGCCCGGCGTACCTTCGACCGTCCATACATTGAGGTGATCGTAATTTTTTTCTCTTCGGTAAGTGAATCGTCGTGCGTGGAACATTGACATACGTTCTCTTTTCGAAAATCTTCAAGGGAACTTCCTATAATGGGAATTGGGAAAGGGTTACCTTGCAAATTGTCACCGAGTGTGGTCTTTCCAAGTGCAAGTAAGACTACGAAAACAATCAAACCACCAATAAATGCTCCCAGCACGAGCCCGAGAAAAAATAAGGAAACGTGTTTCGCCATTATTCCTAAAAGCACAATTTTCACTTAAAACGACAACACCGTAATTTCCGATCTTGTCCCTATGAACGTGACGTTTCTCCGTGCATATACGAAATTTCAGCCTTCAATATATCACTGCTTTCTTTCAAATCCACTATTTTGAAAATGTGAAGTCAACATGACAGAATGAGACGAGCTGTCTAAAATATGCTGGACTTTGTCCGAAAATTGGGGAATAGGAAAACAATCGTTGGGAGGACTTGCTTGGAGGGTTGAAGTCTTCCTTTTTTTTCACGCGGCCGTTACCTTTTCCACTCTCGAAGCGATCCCAACTTTCTTGAAATTCACCCAAAAATTAGTTCTGTTCAGAGTTCTTTGGAGGGTTACTTTTGAGCCATTTTTGGGAAACGCGAGTTTTCAAGATCGTGATTGTACTTCTTCCAAACCGATTCTGTGTATAAATTCGGGTGTCTCAGAAAGCGACAAGCATGCGCGCTACTCATGTCCACTCAAGCGGTTGGAGGACAAAAACAACAAAACAATTCTTCGTAAAAAAAATCTCTCATTTACTCCGGGAAAACCCAGCCAGCCATCTATTGCGATTCCCTGCTTCTCATCTCACTCCAGAGACATCAAAAATCCTCTAACACATTCTTTGTTGCGTACTCGAATGTAAAGTTACTTGCCCTAACAATTCTGGTGTGCATCACGCTTACGCTATGCTTTGAAGAAATGCTGCTGCATTTCAAATCCAAGATCGCTACTGCTGATCAACGCACTCACACACCCTCCACCCCCCCCCCCGCTCCAACCTATAGTTCCAATCTCCCCCTCTGTTTGCCGGTACTTGAACCAACAGACGGTTGACCATTCCTCGGCACTAGCTCATGGCATTGAACGAACAGGGTTTGGGGTCGCAGCTGTAAGTAAGGATTATATGTATTTTCTAACGCGTTGCCTAATACGTGGCCGCCCCAAGGAGCACATCTTTCTATGCGCACCCTCGCCTCTGCCCGACCTACCTTTGACCGTCCGTAAATTAGGGTTTTTGAAATTTTGTATCTATTCGGGAACTCAGGATCGAGAGAATAGCCCGAAAAACTAACAGAGACGAAAATGGACTAACCGGGCCATTTTTGGTCTGATCTGTTGAAATTACCTCTAAATACATTGGGAAACCCTGATCTCACAGTTTTTTTTTTGCTGGAAGTTAAATTCGAAGAATTTTATAACAGTTCAGAGGTCCACGAGTTGTCGAAAAAAATGTCGCAATTTGCCGGGATTGACCGACGCAGCTGTTTTTGAACCAATCGATTTTGAACTTGGCCTAAGTATTCTTTGGTTAACCTAACCTGGCCGTTTTCTCAGCGAGTTGAAGAATTGCCAAAAGTTGAATGCGAAGAAAGCGACAACAGTTCAACGCCTACATACTCGCATGTGCACAAAAATATACCAAACGATTTTTTGAAGAGATCAATATTCTCAAAAACTTGAGTACATGTAAGATGAACAAACACAATTTTTAGCTTCCTTCTTGTCACTTTTCACGATTGACATCTGAGGATTTCTGAAATGAAGGATTGCGCAATTCTGTGAAACCCACTTTCTTCACTTCATAGCAAAAAGTTTGAAGGTAATGTTAATATTTTCTGAAACTAGCAATCTCAGAGCACAAATCTACCAAACACTTTGAGAATTACAAAATGTGCAGTAGTCTCTTATCTGTCGAATGAGAGAAGCATAGTATGCACCATAGTGTGCACCACTGCAAAGCACGCGACGTATCCACGCGCTTGTTGGATTGGCGCGTCTCATTTTATTTTGACCCTCCATTTTCCTTCATCTTTCTGTGCGTCAAATTGATATTTGTGTTGCTTTTTCTTTGACTGCTTCTTTTTCTTCTAATTGTATCGCCTCTATGCAGTGTATGCTTTTATAGGTCATGATTCACTTGATGTTACTCACAGCAGCTGTGACGAGGGAGAGTCATTTCGAGATTCTCCGAGGGTGAGCCTTGAAATTCCTGTGATCGGACCAATGTGACCAGGGTGAAGATTGGTCGAGGAAACAGCAACGGCTCGTCGATGATTTTCGCCCATTCTTTCACTCCCTCCTGCGCGGACATTCACTCTCGCCCCGCGCCTGCGTCTGTGCTTTCCGCGTGTAAATTCACTCTCGACACTTTTCCCATACGGTACAGAGCCATGGTCGAAGATTTCCTCGACCGTTATTCATCCTGCTGACGATCCTGCTACCTAGCCCTTGAATCGCCCGAGGGCATAGGGCTAGGATGGTTGGCGAAAGTAAGGAGAAACCCGAAAAGATAAAAAAGCAAAGCTTCCACTACGAGAAAGTATTTTCCACGGAGAGTCGACCAGCAAACATCTAAAATTTGTAAGTGCGTCTGAAAAGGCAAAAAAGATCTTACTCAAAGCATGACGATTCCAGAAATCTCACCTCGGAGAAAACACATTAGAGATTAAAAAGACACGAAATTCTTGTACACAACTAACTACTGCTCGGAATAGTGGAGCGCTTTCATCGCTGCCTTCTCGCACTTCGACGAGATATTCCAAAGTCGACCTAGACTTCCCACAGGGAACTGGCCCAAGATTTCCATTGGATCCGCCCAAAGGCATGATGAGCGCTCCACATATTCAGTCATTCAAGGCTCCACAATGATACAAACTTCTGGAATGTCGAAGAAATATTTAATTATTTCTTGATGTACTCAAGGCGGTTACGTGGCGCATCCTGAGGCTAGTGTTGGGCACTTTCTTCTTACAGACCGATAAGTGGCCTTGGACGCGACTTGTGCACATCTGATCAACTTTCGGGGGTGAAACTAAAGTACGTGGCGCAATCTAGAGCTGAGCTTTTCATAACATCAAATCGAATTCGTGTAAAACGATATTCTCGGGTATCCTATTCTTCGGAAGTGTTCTCAGCTTCTAGGAAACTCGATTTTGAGCCAACGTATAACACGAATACAAAAACGCGCGAATTCTCTATTTGCGTGAATTTTCAAAGTTTGAGCGACTACTGAAACTTCCATTCTACCTATGTATGCCTACGGCAACGGACGCCAAGACTACCGTTACCAGAACAGTAATAGTGAATCCACTTTGAAAATTCTTACAGCAGTTCTGATTTGATGAGCTGCGATTTACTTCTCTACGATCAACAAATTTATGCAATGTTTCGCGTCCTCTGAAAATACTCCCCAGAAAAAAGCTCTAACACAGAAAACTGTCTAAAATCGAAAACGTAAAGGAAAGGTCACAAAAAAGTTGATCGGTGAGATGCAGATGCACTTCTCCTCAGAAGTGATAGACTGTTATGCGAATGTTACCAAGAGGGTTCATTTACAGCTGATAAACTATCTATTTTTTGGAGTGCACGTCACACAGTGACAGAGCGCGGTGAATAATTTCCTTGCTCGAAGGTGCCGTCCATAAAACAGTGCCTCCAAACCCAGCATTCGGCGAGGCATCATGACTGACAATTCGTGACAGATGTGGTGGGTAGAACTTTTTGCGAATACAGTCAGAATCAAGTATGACGATAACGCATCTGAAAGCTAAACAGAGGCAAATTTAGGGTGCCCTTGAATTCTCATCGGTGATCAAAGGGACACCCCACGATGATTTCAAGTGAATCAATCCATGTGGTTGATAAAATAGCCGTTCACGAGCGGAGATGTGCTGCTGTCGCTGCTCGAAAATGGGTGACGAGCATGCCAAGCCATTATCGTGACCGCCCGCTGCGACCGCTTCAGCTGTATCTTGTTCGCTGCACGTGGAATACCTGTGTTCTTTACTCGGGTGCACTCATGCTCTGTTCTTGACGCTCACAGTCTCTTCCTTTAAGGTTGGTATGGTCCAATTCACTAAAAGGAGAATGCTCGTCTGTTATACCTGGATTCCTTTCTTTTCTGTTGCAGTGCGGACAATACTGGACTTCTTCTTTCATATTCACACCAATTTTCTTGCGGGCTCTGCCTACGTCACACTGACAGTACTTTGTTCGTTTATCTCGACGCCTTTTTTCCTAAGCTTTTGCGGAATCTTCATTATCTCTCCAATATCACTAATTATTGGCAGCCTTGGTATTCAAAACAGTTTCGGTCACGACTCACTTCAAAGTGTCAGCGAAATTTTTTTTTCGCAAATGGTGTTTTCTGAGAACTTGCATACTTTACAAACACGCAGAAAATAGGCAACGGTACGCTAGTGAATTGTTCAGGGCTATTAAGTAGCATCCTGAGCCACGAAAAGATTGCTGATGTGAACTATGTGAAAAGAAGCCCACCTTGCCTGCTCCTTTCACATCACACCCCCCCCCCTCTCCTGCCTGTACCACTAATTAATAGGGGTCAACCTAGTGACAAAACATAATTTACACTTATAAATCTAAGAATGAACAGCCCATATGGGAGTCCTTCAATAACAAATGACCTCCTGCCGTTCATTTCGCACTTCGAGCTATAGAATAACAGAGCGTTACGTGCGTCTCCTATTTATTTTTGACGTGAGGAGGCAGTATACCATTGTTCAGTTGCAACTAGCTAACGCCCATGTGTGGCAGCGGTCCTCTTTGCTGGAAGCATGGAACCGTCGGCGAGTCTTTTTGTTGCCTGCCCTGATCTTCTAGAGGGGTTTCTGGCACGATGTCGAAACCGCTAGAGCTGATGAGGCAAATGCCGGCGTAGAATCAACCTCTCGAAACACGTTCAGGCCTCAGAAGACGACGATTAAAGCAACAGTGTCATGACGAATTTGAGGATTGA
>KZ345881.1:60936-75502 GCA_002352805.1 Teladorsagia circumcincta | reverse complement strand
ATTGCTCGTGTAGGTCACCTCGGGGAGCGGCGCCGTGTCGGGGGAAAACGGCACGGACCCCGGGATGACCTGCCGGAGCAGGCGCCTCCAGTTGAGGCAAGGGTGTTCGGAACCCCGATATCGTCGCAGGGAACGGGACCCTGAGGGCGGTCTCGGGAGGATGGATACCCTTCCCCCAAATGGTTCCGCGACAAGCGGTAATCTTCTAATTGCTAATTAGCGTTGAAAATCAAATCTGCAAGAAGTTGATCAAGGAATAAGTTATAAACGTGTGTGCGTGCTCGCGTGTGAATATATGTGTATGTACATATGCGATTATGTACATATGTGTGTGGAGACCGGGAAAAAAAAGAGATAATGTCCTGCACCGGAGACACATTCAACAACATTGGTGGGCGGGGCTTGCACCAAAATGTGCGGAGTTATTTAAGAGAAATTGTAGCTCGCTTTCAAGATGTCTCGTAAACCGGGAAAAAAGTGGATAGGATGCGACCACGGAAGGTCGGAGTTATTTAAGAAAATTAGAAGGTAGGTCAATAGCCGTAGGTGGGTAGGCCGTGCTTTGGAGTGGGCGGAACACCACTCTAATGTTTCCGAAAGCTCCCGCCCTTCTGCCGCTACAAGCTTCTCCGCCAAGTTATTGTATTTTAACCCACTCGCATGGGAAAACCATCTCTTCTTCTTTCGATTCTTTTGATACATCTTCTGCTTTCCCTCTCCAATGCTACCACCTGAGGATTATCGAGGGTCCTGATCACGAATATGAGATCCGTTTTTGGCGCCGGTGCCAAATTAGCGCGATATGGCGCCAAATGGCGCCGCGACTGAATCTCATCAAATCCTGTGTAAGCTTGTATATAATGGTTATCGAGGTTCCTGATCACGGATATGAGATCCATTTTAGCGCTGGCGCCGAATTGGCGCGATATGGCGCCAAATGGCGCTGCGATTGAATCTTACCAAATTCTGCGTAAACATGTATATAGGGGTTATCGAGGATCCTGATTACGAATATCACACTTGTTCCAAGAGAAGTGCATGGCGCCTGCGCCGCAGGGCTCAGAGTAGTTAGGAGCACATACCACCCAAATTCATTATTAACTGCCCTTAAATTCTTTGGGCATGTAACTGTACGCAGACTCTTTGGGATTCCGGTGTCATTCCTAGCTTTATTAGTGCAAATGGCAAAAGAGTAAGCTCGCCAAGGAGTTGATCGCAGGACCCCTTGTCTGTGCGTCGAGACCACTACCGCTGCGCCTTTACTTCATAATTCTTTTCAGGGAAGGATTAGATCATCAGATATGAAAGAAGAGTCAAGCTCAGCGGTTCAAGGTGCATATAGAGATATACACCTCAATTCACTTGGTGGGGATACCAAACGACCTTTCCTGGATAATCCTGATGGCGATCCAATTAGTGAGAGGGCGCAGACGGTCAGGAAGCAGGCGCGAAATAGCGTCAAAGACTCGAACGAATGTCATATTCGTAATCAGGCCCTCAAATGACCCCCATCTGCAAGTTTACAGCGTATTTAGTGAAGACACCCTTAGCGCCAACTGGCGCCACATGGCGCCAATTTGGCGCCAGCGCCAAAAACGAATGTCGTATTCGTAATCAGGGCCTCAAATAACCCCCATCCAGGGTCAACCCTACGTCGTTACGAGTAACAACGGGGAGGGTCGTACTTGGATGGACTTGGGGGTAGTACACTCTCGGTGGCCGGCAGTGGAATCAGTAGCCAACACTTACGCAAGATGACTGATGCTGGAGCACCTACAAACCACGCTTCGTTTTAAACGAGCTTTCATGAACCAGCGAATCAGAACGGCACCAGAGGCGTGGCGCGCTCCAAGCAAGAATTTAGTGCAAGCGCATGCTCTATACATTCTGGTACATCCTAAGTCAAACACGAAATTGGTCTTCCAAGAAGTTACGGCCAGTGAAACCTAAGAAAACCCGCGCTTGCAAGAAAATGCCTTGAAGAATACCCGGCGAAAAAAAGTAACAACGGGACTAATTTTTGACCCGCTGATTTTTCAGGGACGTTTTAAAATTCGTTAGAAAGCTTGTAGCCTCTAGTTTGTTATACCGTGTTCAGCTTCCCGAATGAATGATATTGAACAAAGTTGTGATCGTTTGAAAGTAAAAAAAAAGTCGCGTCTGACCAGAAAAAAGTAACAACGTGCAAAATTTTTAATAAATTTACTTTCGATGAAAATTTAGTCATGATTAGAGAGAGGATAATTTGAATTTTTTAAAGCAAATCAGTTCGCGGCAAAAGCTCAGATGCGAAGGAAGTTATGGCCCTAGAAAGACGAGAGTAAAAATTATAGTGGATTTTTATTTTTTGCTTAATAAATTATTTATTTTGAATAGTTTGAGAACAAATTAGGTTTAATCATGAAGAATGAGCGTCGCTGACCCGAAATCCACCGCTTTCCTCGAAGCTACCTGAAATTTAAAGCAACAGTGTCATGAGGGTTCTAAAGATTTGATGCTAATGGTGTGGGATGATGCGCTAGCCCTAGCAAAGCATACACGAATAGAAGCTTATTTGAAAACTCACCTTCAAATGCCGCTAAAACGGGAGGAACCACTCACGATGGAGGAGGTGCGTAAGGGCAACGTACGCACCTCCTCTTTGCCGCCGTGGAGAGTGCGAGGTTGGATGCGCAGCTATTTGCGTAATCGTTTCGGGACACCGGCCTATTTTAGGTTAATCCTTCAAAGCATCTTACGTTTTGCCTCGCGTCTACTTGACCTTGTGGAACCATTGTGGTTTTGCTTGCGTTGCTCGCAGTCACCTGACGATGCATTGCGCCCCAATGGCTATTGCTCGCAAACAGCAAGGCACTGCAACTACTTGTCAGCAATTGCTGGGGGCGCGGGCAGTTTTTTCCACACCATCTATCCCTTCATTTCTGAACCATGGAATGGGAGGCCCCATTTTGAGGCATCGTCGGACTTTTTCTTCCTTTTTTTCTTCATCATCCGTCAACTCCCTACCTACAACTACGTTACGGACCGCTTCACTCCTCGAATTCTCCATGACACTGTTGCTTTAACGAAGAAAAGTTCGTCCAGATTTCAGAATCCCCGTTTGCTGCCTGTTCACGGTCGGCAAACGCGCTCTATCGCTAGGACGCCATTGGGCGCGATTCACCACATTAAAAAGCAATCAATATCGCGTACAGGTGTTACTTACTGGGGGTCGTCTCAAATCGCCCAGAAAGGGAGGGGGTCGTAGAAAATTTCAAAGAGTAACAACGGTAGGGTTGACCCTGCCCCCATACGCAAGTTTACAGCAAAATTGGTGAAAACACCCTTTCTGGCGCTGGCGCCAAATGGCGCCAATTTGGCGCCAGCGCCAAAAATGGATATCATATTTGAGTTTAGGACCCTCAAAAACCCCCATGGAAGAAGTTTCAGCGAAAAATTTTTTTCAAGTTTTTCGGTGAACTTTTGAAGTCGTGATATTTTTTCTTCGAAAAAAATTCTAGCGGATAGAGATTTCCTCTGGGGGTGGCGTAGATAGATGGGGGTATGAAGATTCTTCACAGCTAAGAAAATTTTCCAAAGACCTTCCTTTGTTTTCAAAAATTCCATCTAAAGCCCGTCAGCCACCGTTGGCTGACATGGTCCGAAATGAGCATCTTCGTGTCAGCCACCGGTCGCTGACATTGTCGCGAATGGGTTAAGGAATATCGCCATAGTTACTCATGGTCTTTTTAATGGACATGATCCTTATTACTGGCGGGGACGACATTCGGAGCATCTTCGTTGCTCTATCTCTAAGTGAAAAATTTGTATGATTATGAGGGATCGAACCTCGAACCATAGCTTCACCGTAGGTCTTGGCGGAGCCGCTCGGCGAAAATAGATCCAGGTTCGTGGTTGACGCATGAGCTGCTATGACATGCAGAAGAAGCGCTCTACACTCTGGACGACACTCTCATGTTTGTGCTTTATGGAATACGAAGAGACGGCGGTTCTAAAAGGAGTTTTACCAGATTACTCATTTTTTCTTCTTATAGAGAGGTTGGAGCTCAAAAGTTGTTTCGAATAGACCGGTACCTCTAATTTCACTTCGCCTTCTTCTCTAGCATTCCTTCATTTCGTTCCCGTCTCGGCAGCCTCTGATCACGGTCAAGCGTATGTTGGGAAATTCTCGACAGGGCGAGAGTGCGGAGGGGGGGGGGGTGTATTCGGCTTATTGGGAGGACGAGCGCTTAGCGCTAAATGACAGTCGACCATTCCTGTCGCAGGACTCTAACAAACACAAACATCAAAAAGTGATGATGCTGCGCAAGCTTGGCAGGAGGACTTCCAATAGCATCGTCACCGCACACGTATATTTTTGGCAATTCAAAGGGGTCTGCGTGGTAACCCTACGCTAACTCAGTTAAGATTGCGTCAAGGGTAAAGAATCAGACAGCGGCATGTTTTGCGCCAATATTTCACCTTTCGAATAAAATCACGAATCATAGAGCAACACCCCCGGGAGTAACCAACTTGAAGAATCATTTCTAGGGTGAGATAGGGTAGCCCACGTGTAGCACAGATGTGCCGTTGTCGCGCACTTTTGAGAGGTCATACAAAGCTGGCCGCTGGCCACTAGTTCTGGCCGCTGAACGAGTTGATTGGTGCGCTGTTCCATGTCACGCAACGTCATACCGCGCAACGGCTAATTTTAGTACGTGCGGGTTTGTAGTATGCATGGTCGTCGGACACTTTGACACGCTTTGACTATCTTTTCCTTCACAGGCATCACCTTAGGCCCTGTTCATAGATCGCGATTAATGCGTTTGACGACTTAGCGGGCTTGACGATATAGCGGTTATGTTTGAATGTAATGTAATGGAGGAATGTATACGGATCGGCTGCAAGATATTTTACAACTCATCGACGAATGGTCATAGGGCGGGATCAATCTGTTCTATGTGCACCTAGTCCTTTGGACATGATCGCCAAATCGTCAATCGCTTTATTGTGTAATCGGCAAGTTTTTTCATCGATGCGTATGTTTTCCTGTCAACATTAGCGCCAAATCGCATTCACCGCGATGTATGAAGGGGCCTTAGTGTCGCTCTCCTCCACCCCTTATTTTCCACAGTTATTCATTGGAATGTTGATTGCAGCTGTTTCCGCCTTATACTTTCTGGGATGCTAAGTGGGTTGGGGGAGGACCACGCGGAAGCGCAGCACCCTGCTCGCCTGAGGTCTCTCAAGCGAGACAGTGTAAACTCGAACATTCCAGCTCTTCAGGCATGTCAAGTGACTGCCCTCACCCCCTCCCCCACCCCTAGACTGGCTACACTCCCCCTGGCTTACCGATTTCTCAAAATACGCAAGCATGCGCGCCAGGTGAGCAGAGTGCCGCGCCGCCGCGTGGTCCCCCAACCCACTTAGCACCTAAAATTATGGCAACACTAGTAACCGACGAGAAGAACGTAAGTAATATGTTCCGCAGGTAGGTATGAGTATTGACCGCGAGAGGCCTGCAATTACACGCGATGCACACAAGCTCATACAGCCCGTCCTGCCCCACCACTTACCTTTTCAAGAAAAATTCTTGTTTAATGGTTCATCGGCTGTGTAACTCGCTTTATCTTTCATTCGTAGTCAACTCAGCATTCACAATTTCATTACCGACCGCTGCAACCACACAACTTTGTTCTGGGGGTGATGCTTTAAGGGAGGTAAAGCACACGGCGCATCCTTGATTGGGCGCATCCATGAGTGAACCTATCAGTTGCGCGCGCTTCAACTACGGCTTCCTGGAGAAGAAAACTCGATTCAGGAAGAATCAAGTGGGTTCTGAGAGGAGCCGTGTATAATCACAGGAAGGAATCCACTTTTGCAGAAGAAGCGCAGTTTTTAGCGTCGGCAAAAAAATGTGGGTTCCGAATATGCTTCCATTTTTGTACAAAATCGTCTTTGGAAGAATTCATAGTCGCTGAAAGGGTGCCAAAGCAGCAAAGGAGAATATCTCGTCAGCATTCGGGCAAAAATCCTCAACGGAGCCGTTTCCAGTCTACTGAACGAATCTAGCCATTGGAACAGCTTTGAATAGCGAAGGTCTTCTTGTGTGCAATGCTATTAATAAATACTAGTTTTTTTGGATTTGACCAATTTGTAGGAAGTTATGTTTTGGTAGGCGTTGAAACTCGCACCCAAAAGTTTTTCTCGTCAATAAACATGAATTGTTTTTATTAGTTATAATACTTCAAATGGCCAGAATGAGCTCTTGGGAAACTTCCAAATTTCAGATTGAAAACCCGTCCTTTCTGAAGCAAATCGTCTTGAATTCTTCTACTTTAACGACTTTTATCGTGGAGGATCGACGGCAGGGTTATTCTTTTGGGCCACGGTTTTGAGAAGAGTTAACAACTTTCTCATATTCGGTTTGTAGGGACGCTTCACGAACATCAGGCGGAGAGGTTGAATCCCAAAAACTTCCTCGATGCATACCTTAACTCCGCCTCTGATCCATGGATGGTGCTGCTCCTGCGAGTCCGATCGCTTACCAGCTGCGCCACTGTGGCACGTCTCATTGCTTGTCGGATGGCTTTGAGAACTGGACCTCAAACACCCTCTAACTTCTCACCTCTCCGAATCATTTAACAAGTTTGGAAGCCAGATTCGAGGTCAGCGTTTCAAGGCTTCAGTATCCATGCGCAATATGAAAGCATAACACGAAATCATGACATCTCCGACAGAAAAGGGTCTTCAGACCTAAAAATCTAAGCCTTGCGCTATAGCTGGGAATGGACTTAGAATACAAGGGATTCAGTATGGACCTGTATACAAGGAGTCCAGTAAAATTTGTTGCACCCTTCAACTTTTACTTGGTATTTTTTTGTTTGTGGACTCCATGCTTGACTGCAGTATGACTATATACGCTTAATGAGGTTTCAAAGAAATGTTTTTATATTTACTATTCTATTAGCAAAATTTTATATTGCCTCTCTCTTCTCGCCCTCTGGGCGAGCCAAAGCGCGCGAACTTTCCACTGCTCACTCCTTTCAATGTCGATGACGGCACATACATCGATGATTAGCACAAAGCACATGAAAAATGACATCTATCGCTGAAACATGAGGGGGTCGTGATGGTACAAACTGTGAAATTTACGCAACGCACAGTTGACCCTGCAACACCTGTGCTTGATTTCTAATGAACTGCCTTTTTATCGTGAGCTCCGCCTTTGACTCATTTTCGGGACCGCACAGTTCTGCCGTGGCGGGCGCGTGGGCGGTACCCTTTCATACTCACCGCTGCGCATTGCGCGACAAGCATAAATAACACACATTCGAACATTTGTATTTTCATTATTACCATTTTTGTTCTATTTGTTTAGTTGTCATGTTGAAAAGTATGCATGTATGTGACGAATATAACAGAAAACTGTCATGCGATAACAGTGATATGGCCATAAAAGAGAGGCAGGAATGAAAAATGTCCAAAATAAGCACAATGGAAAAAAGACCATAAATTGTCCGGAAAATTTTATTCAATGACACCAGATACGAGTTCTAAGGTACGAGTTCATATATCATAAGTATTTCTGTATGGAGTATTTTCGAATTTTTCTAGAGCTCGAAGCGGAAGACAATTACAAAAGCTCAGAAGAAACCTCAGAAGAAAACTTCAGAAACCGCGACAAGGGAGGAGCCAGGATATAGGTGAAAGAAGTAATACGCTTAGCATTGAAAAGCAGTGTTCGTCGTCACTGCAAGCCACGAGAGAGGAATTAACTCCAATAATCTCAGTGAATGATGAGGTATTTATAATCATGAGGCTCGGTGAAGTCAGTATGACTCAGTAGTCCTACTGACTTCACCGAGCCTCATCGATCGTTGTCACGGACGGGTTAAGGTCGTTTCGTAAACACAGAATAGAGAGTCGCTAAAAGTAATTACAGTTTTGGATGCAATAATAGGAGCTCCTAAAGCAACAGTCTCAGGAGGTTCTAAAAATTTGATGCTAATTGAGTGGGATGATGCGCAGCCCTAGTCAAGCATACACGAATAGAAGCTGAACAGAAAACTCACCTTCAAACGCCGCTAAAACTGGGAGAATCACTGAGTACGGGCACTGTACGCACCCCCCTTTGCCGTCGTGGAGAGTGCGAGGTTGGATGCGCAGGTATTCGCGTATTCGTTTCGGGACACCGGCCTAATTTAGGTCGATCCTTTAAGCAACTTACGTTTTACCTTGCGGCTACTTGGAATTGCGGAAGCAGTATGGTTTCATTCGGGTTGCTCGCAAGGATGACGCATTGCTCCCCAATGCCAATCACTGGCAACTAGCAAGGCACTGCAGCTAGTTGTCAGCAATCGCAATGGGGGCGCGGGCAGTTCAGACAGCTCGTCCACCACATCCATCTCTTTATTTCTGCCATGCAGGGGAGCCCTCATTTTGAGACCTCGTCGGCCTTTTCCTTCCCCTTTTTGTTCATAATCAATCAGCTTCCTACCTATAACTTCGTTACCGACCACATAACTTCTCGAATTCGTCCTGACACTGTTGCTTTAGGAAGTGTCTAATTGTAAACAACATAAATATAACACAAAACACTGCTTCAGGGTGACTACTAAACTTTGGTATTGGTTCGTTGACAGTACTTTACAAAGAAGCTTACATCTTCAAAAATTTATTTTTATTCACATTAAAAAATAGCATGCATCACAAGGAAAATGTCGATTGACATCACGGTGGGTCGCACGAAGTTGCGTCGACTTTCCTCCACGCCTTTCTCCAAGGAAGTTTTCAAGGAAAAACTTCGACTATGCTTAAAAGCACTCACGGAAAACTGTTTCCTGGTAGATCCGTGCGTCAATCTTGACGTATTTATCTACAAAGACAAGCGGTGCCTAACAGTGAGGACAAATCTTATTGTTGAGGACGACCTGAAGGAGTAGTAAACGTGAAGCATTAAAGGAGGATTCCACGATAAGAACGAAGGTCGAAGAAGGGGGAAAATTGCTAGTGGAAAGAGAGACGGACCTTCCAAGGGTGCGGACTGTCACGCAATCGGCAGCAAAAGAGCTGACCTAGGTAATTTAACATAGCCACTCTTGGCGTACTTGGCGATCCACGCCCACCGACTATCTGATCAGTCGCCGCAGATCTATACGCAGCGAGAGAGAGGGTTAGATTGAAGAGGACACAACGATGGGATTCAAATCAATGTAAAATCAAGGAGAAAGGAATGGGTTGCTCTTTCATTGTAAGTTCTGCCTTCAGAGGCAAAAGTCAGGATCGAGTTAGCCTGTTATTTTGTTTGAAAATAAGGCAAGAAGTGCAAGGAAACCTTAGCGGGGAGAGGAATCAAAAGGCACCTTAAAAGCCCTAATTTTTCTCATGAGGACGGCCGCGGTATGACGGAGAGACCCTGTTCTGCGAGGAGAGGGAAAAGGCGGTATAACATATTGTGCGCGAGAGGGCGCAAAAACAACATATGCCATGCTGCCGTGCTGCCGGCTGCCGCCAGAACCCAAGGCAAGGCCTTAGCACTGTTGCCTTCAACTTTTGAGACCCGACGGTGTCACACCCTCTGCCCTTGGGACCCGTCTTTCTCACTCCAAAAGAGACTGGCTCTTGTGACCTAATCCCGGCTTGTGGCTTCAAAGGACGAATTCACGCAGAAAAGGCAACCCATTCCGAATTGAATTAGCGATGATGAGTCTCACACTAATGGAAGAGAAGTTCTGGGAGATTGCCCAGAACCCGAGAAATGGAACCCCTTCCTTCCCCCTTGATCTCGGCATTGATGCGGCTCCCATCGCTGTGCCCTATTTAACACAACGCTCTCTCTGCTTTCTAATCACTAGCTGCGTATAGATATGTGGCGAGTGATATGGTAGTCTGTGGGCGTGCACTGGCCAGCCAAGATTGAGCCTTAGTAGGTCAACGAGGTCAACTCCTTCGGTGCGCTTCATTTCGCACCTCAGGAGGTCCGCGGGTCCCTCAACCAGGTGAATTACTCCTGATTCGACTTTTAATCTCATCGTCCTTTGAGGTGTAACGAATGTTCTAGTTACTACATTGCTGCATCGTCTGGACAACTTCTCGTTATTCTTTAGTGTTTGTCCCACCCGGTGGCGGGGTCCGCTCTTCTGGTGTGTTGACGCCAAGTCTAGACCGATCTTACGGACACTGTCGTCATTAGCGCGAAGGACCGTACCACCTCAGGCGAGCTTCGCGCATTTTATCAGCGATGGAAACCACACGAACTGCTCCCTGATGGTATCGTTGCGAATATGGTCCAAACGCGTGACCCCGGCAGTCCAGCGCAACATTCTGGTCTCTATAACGCTGAGGCGAGCCCAGTTTCTTTAGTCGTGAGCCTTCTTGTCGCGGGGAACGCCAGTCATCGAGCGCCATTCAGACCAAGCTGCACTCTCACGAGAGTTCACTTCAGAGAGCAGGCTGCTGTCGGAAGCGATTGCCAATCCGAGATACTCGAAGGTTGTCTTGCGTCTGAGCTCAGTCCCGCTGATCTTAATGGGACCAAACTCATTCCATCCGGTTGACAAGTACTATGTCTCTTTGACGATCAGTCTGAGTCCGAACATCGCCAGGCGATTAGACTAAGCCCGCAATTGTTGCTCGAGAAGGCAAGACATTTGTCTTCGCAGGCGACCATCACATCATTAGCGTACAGAAGCCTCTACGGGACGGGCTTCTGAAGATCTCGCAAAGTGGCATTCATTAGGACAACGAGTAAGAGTGGAAAAGCGCACGGAGTTGGTGGTCTCCGACAGAGATGGGAGGCTTCATCGAAGTACTTGCTAGCGCTTGCACTCTACTCCTCAGATTCGAATAAAGTATTTGCACCCTCTCAGCGAGCAACTTTGGCAACTTCGTGCTGTCGTGAAGCATGCCATATATTTTCTTGGGGGACGCGACCGGAAGCCTTCTCCTGGTCCAGAAAGGCAAGGTGCAGGGCTTTCCTTTTTTCGCAATGTCTTTCTAGTCGCAGGCCAGCGACTTGTATCGCCCAAGGACGGCTCTCCATTAATCTCGGCATGATTATTCAGTTTCAACTGTTTCTGTTTGAGCTTCCGAGATTGATATAACTTTTATTCCGGCTGACGTTTCGACGCACTCGCCTTCTTCGGAGCCTGCAAATCATAGCATACTCTCGAAACAATTCATTCAAGCGACATTTCAGATTACAAGAAGGAAACCCGAGGGGAATAAGCCATAAAAGATGTTATAACCCACTAACCTTTAGCAAAGCCGAGGGCTGAAGGCACCCTTCGCTGAAGGACCGTGCGGGTGGCTTTTATACGTGTCTCGCACCTTCAGGGTCGGGTCATATGACTTAAGGGACCCCCCAAGAAGGAATTTTACCTTTAAGGGTAAGATTGTAGAAAAGGATGGACCCCCGAGATTGATCACGTAGATCAAAGCCCCTAGAACCGTTCTGCTTTCCATTCATCTCTCATATCTGATGAGGCGAGTGGTGCGATTCGCGCCTGTATTCGAAAAGCGGATCTCAAGGATATTGTGAGAGTAATCGAGATTTCTCCCACAAATTTGAAAAGACAGTTGGTCCGAAATCGCCATTATGACCGACTTTGTCTTACCCCGTCTTGCGTCATTTGCCCTTTTGGAAGCATGATGCCAGGGGTCGTGTAGTTAGTAACATGACCACTATGTGGAGAGGAGTATGTAGGAGAAACAGTCAGGCCACTCTGCGTAAGAATCAAGGAGCACCTAGATGGACTCAAAAAGGCAAGAATTCCCACCCCTCTGGGGGACCACAAGGTGCAATATCATGAAAACAACAACATGGTGGTGAAGGTCACGATCTTGGCATGCGAACAGGAAATATCTGCTCGCAGAACCCTTGAAGCCAGTGAATCGTAGCAAAGGATCCAAAGATTAACAGGAAAGATGAGTGCGTGGCGATTACTGGAGAGCTCGCACCCTTCTCGGACCTCTGTGGGTTTTGATCTACGCGGTCAAGACCCCCGCAGAGCGCCGAGGCAGGGGTTTCGCGCTTCTCGCCAAAAATCAATGGCTATGGAGAATGCGCGGCGATTAGCAGGTACCTTCATTTTTGCGGTTCCAGGGGCTTTGATCTACGTCATCAATTTGGGGGTCCATCCTATTCTACAATCTTACCCTTGAGCGACCCTGAAGGGGCGAGACACGTATAAAACACCCGCACGGTCCTTTAGCAGAAGGTGCCTTCGACGCTCGGCTTTGCTAAAGGTTACTGGGTTATGACATCGTTTATGGCTTATTCCCCTTAGGTTTCCTTCTTGTAATCTGAAATGTCACTTGAATGATCTGTTTCAAGTGCATGCTTCGATTTGCAATCTCCGAAGGAGGCGCGCCGAAACGTTAGCCGGAATAAAAGTTATATCGATCTTAGAAGCTCAAACAGAAACAATTGAGACTTGTATTGCATCGCCGGTGCAGCAGCCTGCCAGCCGCACTGGTTGATGGAGACCTGTACGAAATCACGAATACGGCCGTCCGCAATTCGCTCAAAATCTTCATGCTATGCGAGAGGAGCCAGATTCGACGGAGCTCTGCAGTGAGTAGGGCTGCCTTCCTTCTTGGAAATCGGGATCGCCGTGCTCTGCTGTTAACACAGGCACCTTGCTCTCTGGTACGATAGGGTTGAAAACCTTGTCGTCCATTCAGCAGGATACCAGCACTATGACTTCCATATGTCGACCTCCAAGTCATCGGGGCCTGTTGCTTTTCCTAACTTCATCTTCTTTAAGCCCTTTCCGTTTCCTCCACAGTTATTTCTGCACAGGACCGTGTACTGGTGAGACAGGGGCAGCTGGATGAGGGTATTGTACTGCTGAGATATTCTAGCCGTGCCACCGCTTTACTGCTTTCTTGCGGTTTATCAGGAGGTGGCCATTTTCATCAATGACGCTGAAAATTTTCTTCGATAATCTCGAACTGGCGATGGCGGACTTAAGCGAGACGATAAACATTCCGTTCGCCATCGTGCATATCGAGTTTCTTGCCGACATCAGCAAATGGACAACTTTTGCAGCAGCGACGGCCTCCTTTGCCGCACTCTTGGCGTCTGACACGTCCGCCAGTTGTCCACTGACTAGCGCCAAGAAATGCGCGGTATAGCCTTTTCTTCTCACGTACTTTTTCTTTGACATCATACGTCCACAGCCACGCTTGCTTGTCAATCCTCCGTCGCCCGATTTTCATGCCGATTTTGGAACGGGCGGAAAGTGTGATCGCCTTGGCAGCAGCCTTCCAGGTTTCTTCAACAATCATGACCGCCGGCCGCCGGATGTGGGATGTTACGGCCGCCTCCTTCTCCTTCAATCGCCACCACTTGATTTTCGCTGGTCCACACCGCTCGCTTTGTATGATTTTCGGAGGAACGATCTTCAGCGTGCAAATTAGGGGTCAGGATGTTGCGTGGCGACCGTTTCATACGGCACAGCCTTCGCATCCGTCACGAGATCCCGATCGCGCTGCCTGACGAGGACGAAGTCTATTTGCGTCCTGGTACTACCGCTGTGGAATGTGAAGAGGTGGGAGTCACGTTTACGGAAATTTGTATTCACGATGGTGAGATCGGGTGAGTTTGCTTACCCAAGAATCAGTTCGCCATCGGTGTTACGTGATCCATATCCAAACCCACCATGTCAGGAGTAAGGGTCTTTCGCAGTGCTTACGTGACCATTAAGATCACCTGCGACAATGACAGCCTCTTGTGACGGTACATCTGCTGCATTTTCGTCCAGCAGCGTCCAGAACTCGTCTTTGGCTTCCTCGGAGCAGCGGAGTATATGCAGAGAAGAAATTGTATCGCTGCCGTTCGAGGACGACAACGATCTTCATCAGGCGGTCGCTTAAGCGATCAACGCTTACGATCTAGTTGCGGAAGCGGTCAGAAGCAAGTACTCCGACTCCCTTGGTTATTCTGGGACCACCAGGCTTTGAAGCAGCGACCAATATCTTCGATTTGCAGCAGGACCACCTCTTAACTGCACGGCACAAAAAACAACTTTTCGGCGCTCTAAAGCTTGTGCTAACTCATACGAGTGGCCCGTTGACGTGCCAACATTTAGCGTCGCAACGCGAGACTTACATACGTTTCGGGGCTTTTAGGCTAGCTTAGTTGCCCCCGATGCCGTCTTTGCATCGGAGATCCTTGCATACTTTTCACACACGCCGGGCTTAGCGAGTGTGTGTCGGCTCCTGCGGACGCCGTAGCCTCATCTCGGAAATTACATGACGTCATTAACCATAGAGACGTGACGTGGATATTCGTAGGCCGGAATGTCATGAGGGCCCGTCACCTGTATTCGAATCAGGGTCAACCGTCCGTTGGACAAAGTCCAAAGAGGGGGGTCGTATTTGGCGGTCCGAAAAGGGAGTGGGTCGTATTCGCGAAATTCAACGTCGCAATAGGTAGGTAAGACATCAAGTGTTTCCTCAACAATTAACCACAAACGAGTGCATGGCGCACTTCAAAGCAGACGTGCCCACAATTGACTGCCTACACACTCAAATATGTTCTCGAGCAGATCCGATGTTTTCAAACTGGACCTAAGTTAGT
>KZ345881.1:42143-53600 GCA_002352805.1 Teladorsagia circumcincta | reverse complement strand
AAAGCAATTGACAAAAAGCCTCAACAGCACCCTTTTTGGTCTGAACTTGAAAACCAACAAACTTCGAATTCGTGATGAGGAACCTTCAACGTAGAAATAGTGGATAGTCTTGGAGATAAAAAAAGGAACGAAGGAAATCAACGCAAAAAAGAAATATGAGTAGAATCTGCGCGTAACCAGATGTGAAGATACCGTAAGAACACTGGGAAGCGCAAAACACAGAAAACTCCCAAATCAGTAAGAATAAGAATGAAAAGGTGTGGGCAGGAACTTCCTTGCACGCCTTTCCAGAAATTCCAGAAATCATCCGAATCAGCTTTCGACGTGTGCTCGTCTGGACTCTCTCGGTGAAATAATGCATTGTCATTACCAAAACATCTCTCATTCCAACTTCCCGTATGATTGTAGGCTTGATAATGCTCCCCTATCCACAACCTTCCCAAAAAATGCTCCAGATCTATCTAATAGTTGCCGGATTGGTAATATTCGGAGCTCAATATGAGGTAGCTTTTGCTCACCAAACCTGCTCTTTCTGGGAAGTCGTATTAGGATTGAGGACTATTAGGATGCCAACAACCAAATTCCCTCTAGTTCTGTAATTATAGGTACAAAAAACGTGCTTTCCAGCGCCATCAGTGCAAGCTTGCACAAAACTTACCCTGGGTTCCGGCGTGCGCCACCATGTGGCGCACGCGCGAGAGGCGGTAGAAAAACCGGCCGGCACACAGGCTCGCTCACGCAAAAAGCTCGCCGTCCGTTATGGGTTAAGTCAAGCGGATTTGGGCCCAAGTCACCCTGTGCAGCTGTATTGCGTCAGGACGAGCGGCCATCGCCGACTCAGTCCTTCCGTAGCGAGAAGCCAATCTCGCACTCCAGCATCTTGCCCGGTTGCAGCTTCTTTTCGAAGTCGGGAGGCTGGATCCCAGGGGTCCAGCGCTCAGCCTCGGGGGGGAAGAGCGGGATAGGAAGAGAAGTCATGAGTTTAGTCGAGATTGGAGAGACGACTCGCGTAGAGCCCGGTTTGAAGAGGCCCACACCTCGCAATCAAGCTCGAGTACTACGTGTGAAGGTTCCTCCGTCTAGACGCAAGTACAAAGGGTACCGCCGCATGGCCAACCACCATGCGTGTTCTGTTCGTCGTCTGGGTCACTATTCAGCAGAATGCTGTATTTATAGGCATCTTACGGTGAGAGCGAGCCTTCTCTATTCACGCGGCTACTGCACGATTTGTCTTCGACGCCATTTCAGAGACTGTATTTGCGCAGATGGGTGTGGAATATGCAGACAGCTGAGTCAAAATCATAAACATAAATCTGCATAAACAATCCATATGCCATTAACGACATCTCGATGATGGCACACCGGTTCTATAGGAACATTGGAGATGCATACCGAGACGTCCCTCTGAACCAGAAACAACGCCAACCTCATAGAGAGCGCCGACCAAGATCAAGAGCAAGGCGTTCAAGGCATAGGCAATCAGGTTAGGTAGTGCGTGCCCAAGCAACCGAGAACCCTCGGTTGCCAAGGGAAAGCGTTGAGGTGAATAACCTAATACTACGTTGTGGGAAGTAGACATTCCCCACTATTACGTTTGGGAACTAGATGTTCCCCATCAATGTGTCTGGGTAGTAGTCACTCCCTATTAATACGTTGTAAGTAGTAGTAATCCTCACTACTACGTTGTGGGAAATAAAAGTTAATACGTTGGCAGAGTGGTCTAATCCCTGGCTATTGCGTTCATGAGGTAAACCATCAGGTAAGTTTGTTTCAGGCGGAAGGGTAAACAGGTTAACTTGAAGAGATGATGATTTACGTCGATGCTACGACGTCCACAGGTAAAATGCAGCAGGCAAGTTTGGGTATTTCAGGAAGTCGGGTCATTGCACTTACGTCGGTGTCTACTACGTCCAGTGGCAGTTACCTTAGGTAAGTTTACGTCTCACTTATCTGAGGCAGGGAAATTTGTCGGTGTTTCGTTGCGTTATCAGTGCACGCCCTCGGGTGTGCGCTCCCTTTACTTCGTTTCAGGTGTGTGGCGATGGTGTGATTCCTCCAGCAAGCAAGGAGTGGAGAGCCGGACGAGATTGAGTGGTTGATGGGCAAGTGATTCGATGACGGTTCAAGGCAGTTGGTCGTGGATGGTGGAAGTTCGATGGTCAATGAGTCAGTGATCGAGTCCGGCGATAGATGACGACGAGATGCGGGCAACGTGATCGAGGGCAACAACAACATCGGTCGCGTCAGTCACGTTGGTGGAATGGATCGCATGGTCAGATGGAAGTGAAAGGAGAGGTGGAATGGGAGTAAATTCAGCGGCGAGTTACGACGACACTGTGGCAGTTATGGGTTTTTTGAGGTTGTCCTTGAGGCATCTCCGACGTTGCTGTGTTTTGGAGTGGCCCTTGTGGCGCTCCCTTCTATTGTTTTTTGAAGTGGCCCTTAGGGCGCTCCCAGTAGTTGTAGTTTTTCCGAGTAGCCCTTTAGGCACTATAGCGTTGTGCGTATCTCGCTGTGGGGAGTTAGCACGTCATTTCATCGTTGTATATTAATAGTCGTTTTCAGGACACCCTGAAGGTGTCCTCCCGTCTCCTTTTTCTCTCGTTGGCCCTTAAGGGGCCTATGGTACTATGAAGATGCTTGACGATGTTGATCTCTTTTGGGAGACCCACTAAGACCCACAATTGTATACTTCGTTCTTAGCAGTAACGTGTATTAGTAGAGGGGTCAGCGATTCTCCTTCTCTGATATCCGTCTTTAATATGGCTCTATCTTGAGCTTGTTATTGGTAAGAAAGGCGAGCAGCACGAGCCATGGTAAACTCGACGTCGAGCAAGTCCGATTATGAACTGCGCTTCTCGAATTCCCCCCACACCTACTAGATTTTCAACACGACCTGATCGTCGCAAGAGAAAGGAGACATCGTACCATTACCAGATCCACTGGACCATCCAACGACAAGTTTGGTACAATGAGACTGGGACCGTGCTCAAGATACCGATAGGAAAGCCAACCTCATATAAGGGGCTGACTTCCGCGTAATTGACGTGCATTCCTCCCTCCAGTTTATTTTGGATTCCTGACATTTATCTAGAATGCCTCGAGGATTTTGCGCGCAGCGATTTGAGTCTCTTGCTCCAAGACTTCTACTGTGACCCCCTAAATCGCCCCCCTACCTCATTAGACCCTATGGCAACCCAACCCAGTGGACATGCGCGACTAAGCCTTGTCATCACGGTCAACCCTGCGTTGCGCAAATTCCAAAATTTTTACGACCCCCTGCTTTTCAGAGGGTATCGGTACGACCCCCCCATATTAACTTCTTTGTCTTCTACATATGTATCTTAGTGGTCGTCACTGATGTATGTGCAGTCACCGATGAAGAATTCGTGGACCGTGGTCAATCCGCGCGCTTTGTCTCGCTCACAGGAAGGAGTCGAGGTCTCCACAGGAAGAATGGAATTTCTAAATTTTTTGCGTAAACCAGCAAATGGTAGTAATCGTAGGGATATCTACTTTTAGAAACCTGCTGAGTTTTTTTTTTCTATCTCTCAATTCTTTTTCTTTTATAATCTGAAAAACTAAACCCTATAGCAACTACGTTGCAGTAGAAACCCCTCCATTCAGAAGGTTATATTTTTCTTCAAAAGCGGTTCCATGGAACCGGACACCAAAATTTCAAAAGTTCAAATATTTTTCTTCCTAAAAAGTATTTCAAATGTGGCGGATGACCAATATTACAAAAAATCGTCTCGTTGTTCCGTTTTTTGTGCACATGCGAGTTTTCTACATTCAAGCACTCATAACTTTCTTCGTAACTAACTTTTTGCAGACGTCTAAGGCTAATTAGAAACCAGAAGGTTAGTGCTTTCAAACATGTACCTTTCTTTTTCCAATGATCACTCTCTCAAAAAAATAGTCCCGTTGATCCGTTTTTTCCACCCTGATTTTTTCAAGCCATTTTTCTGAACAGCGACTATGCAGTCTTCAAAAGCCCATAACTTCCCTCGAAGTTGATGTGATGAGAAGCACTAACGACTGTTAGACTCTACTCGAAGAGTGCTTTATAATAGGTGCGGTTCACTGAAACTCTCTCTTCTGCCTCGATTTTTTAAGGGGTCTCTAGAAGTCAATTCAGCAGGTTCGTTACGCTTGTTCCGCCTAGATTCAATTCGAAAGCATCGAAATTTTCTTCAGGAAGTTTGTCTGCTCACGGCCGTTGGCAGAGAAGGCGTTCCTGTGAGAAAAGGCTTGCTCGGGTTTGCGCCGTGAACATGTCTGTGGTCAGAAGTCGCACTCGCATATGAAAGTCCTCCATTTTCCTGAAGAAGCTGTCAGTATCGTGGTTGAACTGCATGGCACTGTCACGTGATACCCTTGTTTCACTTCCCCATGAAGTGCTCTACAATTTGTTCTCCTTGGGAATTCAGGAATGTTCGATCATCGAAGACAGACTGTATTTTTGCACCACGTTCTTTTGTAATCTCGCCTATTGTAATCATCTGGTCTTCTCCATGATTCTACCGAGCTATGATGCTTCAGCTGATCTTTATTTCGTTACATGATGATCGACTACATAAAAAGTCGTTTTTTATTAGGGTGTCCCAAAAGTTTTGCAAAAATTTCGACACTTGATTTCGCAACCATGTTGCATGCCAATGCGACAAAGCAGAGCCATAGGACAAATGGTGGAAAAAAGGCATTGTTAGTAGATCGTCTTTATAGCTGATCGATATTGTACTTCGTCGTTGGAAGTAAGTTGTCATCAATTGAACGATGTCCGACCGACACAACTACCGGCCTCTTCTGCTTCATTACTACCGATCTGGTCCCTCCGCCACTCAAGCCTTGAATGAGTCATGGTCGTCGATAGGCAGCAGTGCCCTCTTCCTTCACACCTGCTGTAGGTGTACGCTCGCTTTTCTAGAGGAGAGATTTTCCTCGACTAAGCTCTTCGAAGAGCAAGCCCATGTTCCTCTGAGACCGACACTTTTCCAGCTTCCGCTCAAAGCAATCCCTCTCAAAGTTTGAGGAAAATGGAAAGGACGATGGCCATTCCCCATTCCACCATCAATAGGATTCTGCGCAGAAGTCGCGAATTAGCAGCGCTCAGTGGAGTTATCCCCCCTCAATAACTGAACACGGGCGTTGAGCGCGAGTCGATGTGTGCCAACAACTTCTCGACCATAAGGGAATGAAGACATGCACGGTCTTGGTAATCGCTTAGGAAGATAATTGGATGTCCTGTGAACATCCACACAGGGACCTGCAATGGCCACCAGTTCAGGTGAAGCCACAACCAACCGCGAAGCGATGCGACGCAAAAAGAAAAAATGATCTCCATATTTCTCTGCTCCACCGAATGAGATCCTTCTCGAGGGCACTGCTGTGACCGCTAGAGCATTGTGTGAACAGCTGCGAGAGATGGTGTCCTGAGCCCCCATTTTACACCAATTACAAGAAAGATTCCTAATTGGGATGGGCAGTGCTTGACCACATCACGCCAGGACGACGACGGAGGAGCTGGAGAGACTTGGCATCATCTGGCTACCCCACCCTCCGTATTCACCTGACCTTACCCATTGTGAGTACCATGTCTTCAGAAGGCCATAATCTCAAAGCAGAAGGAAAAATCCAACAACCATTGAGAGGTCAGGTGTGCAATAGGTGTTTTGATCGCGTCACGCTCCTCTTCCTTCTAGGAGAAGGGCATCAGCGCCCTGCTCATTCCAAGGATAGGGGTCGTGGTTAAGAAGGGCCACTACATAGATTACTGATCCTTCGTTTCTTTCGAAGGAATTTTGTGTTGAACAAGCAGACAGAATTTTTGCAAAACTTTTGGGACACCCTAATACTTGCGATGGAACTGTATCGATTTATGAATATCCTGTTATCCAGATTTGACTCCGCCAAGCGTCAGCATTTTTGCGATCGAAATATTTTCATCACGTTTTCTCACAAATTAGCTTTCCTACTGTTTTTTGCCTTTCATTCCTCTCAACCTTTCACCAACCGACCAACGACGCTACCGCCGTGATCGCCACCAGCACGGACGGTTGACCTTTATCCTACCCATTCCAACGCTGGTCCCTCTGTATACGACCCCCTCCCCTTTCCTTCGGCCAAATACGGCCCCCACGTCGTTCCTTGCGCAACGTACGGTTGACCCTGCTTGTCGTCCAGCGCACACTCCCCTCTCCTACCAGCAGCACAACTTGTACATTCCGCAATTAGGCATCGATCGTGAGGACGGTTCCGAACCTGGCGGCGCTGCAAGTTGTCGGCTGGATTCTCAATGCCCACCGTCTTGTACAGGACCCATCTCCTCAGACACTTCTTCATAGAAATGCTAATTTCATCGGAGGTGAGAGGTATTACAAAGGGAATTTGCCAACAAGTCGGTCATCCTTGTTTCGATTTGATGCATGGGTGGGCCGTTACTACAGTGCGTTGCAAAATCATAGACCACCCCCCCCTCCAAAAAAAGACTATCCCGGCTTCTAGAAAACCTCGTTCATCGCGGTTTGCAGAAATAGAATCGCCTTTATACTCGCACCTATACTCCTATACTATACTCACAAGTCACCAGGTCATCCGTCTTTTGGACGATTTTTTGTATTCAGCTCAGCGATTTCTAGATCGATTTTTACGGACTCCCTTCTCTCATCCTCTACTGTGCAGGAATTTGCTCATGTTTTTTTTTCGAATCATGTTCCTGACGATTGCACCTTTTATTCGGAGGATGCGCTAAACTAAATCAAATAATATATTCTTGCTGTTAGGCATCCTAGACCACTTGATGACATGGGTACCTCCCTGGAAGGCTTCTCTTGTGTTAGTTAAATGCTCAGACTGCTCGTTCACCAGATCGGGAAAAAGTCCATTTCATCCTGCGTGGCGCAGGAAGAAAGGTCGTATGCTGTTCATGTTTATTGGGTGGTCCCATAATTCCTGTCCGAATTTTGTTTGAATTCGAATTTCTTCAACACAAATTAGTGTCACTGCGAAAGGTTTTGATATGTTGGAGAGCGCATCCAGGCCGTTAGCCAGGAGATTTTGGAAGGTCTACCTCGCAACGGGATTACCAACTATGAGTTGAAATAGACCAATGACGATAATGAACGATTATGCTTAACGATACTCAAACAGACGCCGTTGCAAGGACGGCAGTAGTGAAGATCAGCGCTGTGCTTGGCTCAGTCTCTGCTACTGGTCGGGCACTGAGCTACTGCTTCGGTCGCAATGGCAAATGCGATACGAGCTGTGAAAATCAACTACCCCGGGCCTCCACTCACTCGATGAAGACCCCTTGCGCCATGAACTGGAAGGTGGCACGGACGTTACTACCACGAGTTCGTTGCAGACACTTGGGCACAGTCAATGCACCATCGCTCGCCATCACAATGGAAACGCCTGCAGCAGAATGGAGCTTGGATCAGAACGGCATGCACCTTTCCGGCCATGACCGAGAAGCACGTTTGACCATCTGCGGAAGTCTTCCCTTGCTGCCACATAGGCAGGAGTATCTCTAGTCGAGCACCAGTGTGGATGAGTCATAGGTCCACTGCGACAGTAACACGCAGCACGCCCGGTGGCTACCTCGCAGCCAGGACTCACCAGCTTGACCAAATCCCAAACTCCATGCCTGGAGAATGTTGTTCTTGATTTTCTAGATAGAGTGGTTATCTTGTTTTCATAACCGCTCTGTATATACCGACAAGCATTGCGGATGCCATCGTGGAACAGCTTTCGGGATCGCTCGCAGCATTGAAAGAAAACCGTCCTTTACGTTGTAAAATCTCATTTCTCGAGATGAAGGCCCGACCTCACATTGCAAAGACGACTTGCCACTTTTCCAGGGAACTAAAATAAGCCTAAGACGATAAGAGATCCACTATACAGCCCTGACATTACTCTATCGGGCTACAGCATTTACACTGCTTTGAACTAGCAGCGGGGAGAGAAAAAAGTCAATGAATACAACCACCCCAAAATCGAGCTTGCCCAATACCAACTACTAGCTTCACTCATTCTGCGAGGCGAGCGCCTAAAGCTTCCCTATTAAACGAATGCATATTAGCGATTATAATAGCTGTTACATTTTCAAAAAGGATTCTAATGAACATAAAACTTGAATAGAAGAAAGTGTCGAAATTCAGACAGGATTTATGGGACAACCCAACAGATTGTGTTCCTATTGTGATCTGGTTTTAACTCCTACATTTTCGGTTGCTCAAAAAAAAAACTGGTGAAACTCAATCTCAAGCACAAAAAATTTGCGGCTTCTTGAAACTATAAAAGGTTCGGTAGTCAGTGTAATGCCAGATTGGGGGATCAACATCTGTTGTGAGTGTTTCGGCCTCCGACGGGTCTTTATGTTTCTTTGATAAAAAGAGGGCTGAGGTTTTTGCCCATTATTCTAACACATTCTACAAGAGCGAAGCTACTTCTTGTATAGCTGGCGTAGTGGTGCCCGAATACTCACTAGACTAGGTGGATAACAACTTCGAAAATGTCTCACGTACGCTGAAAAAGCTTCCTTCCCGGTGTTCTGCATAACCTCCTGCCCTAACGCTTCATTTTAATGAATACCCCTAGAAGGGAGAGTGCCTTCCATCTGGGGTTGAGGATTGATGAGGCCTTACAAAAAGGAAGCACGAGTGGTTTCAAAGATTATAGGCCTGTCTGCCTCCCTTCTTCACTCAGCAAAGTAATGAAAAATACTATTTGTAAGGGGAAAAGGAGTCTTCTCATGTCAAGATGTTTCACTTCGCCTTGCCAACATAATTTCCTTCCAGAAAAGTCGACAGTTCCAGCACTTTTTTCGTCGGCATGGCAGTACGCCATCGACAAAAAGAACTCCGTCTTTGCTGTGCACACAGGTTTTTCTGAGGCTTTTCATTAGATACCTTTACATATTTCGTTCTTGAAGTCGAAAGCATATAGAATTACAGGTTTAGGTTTTCTTCTCAACTTGGACAAGCCCTTTTTCTTTAATATATACCAGAGGTTCATTCTTAACTCTGGTGCTCTGGAATTTCAAATCAATTCAAAATTCATGCTCTGGAATTTGCCGAACCGATGGCGGATTTCTTCAAAGATCCTAACAGGACCTTTGATGTTTGTTTGGTATATTACGTCTTGCATTGCCCCTTTCCTCCAAAATGCAGCGCTTGTTGTTCGCAGCTAATGTCAAGGGATATTGTACCGCTCAACTACTCTTCATGCCATATGTACAGTGGCGCTCAGAAGTATTCGGCCAAATGCTTGTGACTTGACTTGACAATGCGATGACTTCTTTTCTGCTAAATCAATTTAGTTCAAATTCAGATATGTTTTGAAGGCAAGCCTTTCTCACAATATCAGCGTACCATTGTTCAGTAGAAGCAAGAATGGAAAAAGAAAAAAATCTCACTAAATTCCCGTGTATGACCAAATTGCAAAAAATTTCAAATTATTGTAGAAATCTTATAACTCGACCAAACAATCGATCGTATGATTAGTAACATCAAGCTAATTCAATGCTTTGTCGGCAATCTTTTGAAGTTGCTGAAATCTTAGCAGGACCTGAGTATGGAATCGGTGAATGAATTCACTGCCTACAAAGACAACTTCCCCCATTTTTCCTCAGATATGAAGGGTTTCCTACCTAAAACTGCAGCTTTTTTTTTCCTTTGCAAAAGGTTCTCTTGCCCTTTGGCATAATTTTGCGATATCGCTTTGGCCATGCGGATAGATTGCTTCTTCCGTCAAAAGCACGCCATGCTGTTGAGATCACTCTTTCACAGTTGAGGTGCGATGATTTGTGTAAATCTATTGCTAAAAGACGAAGTCGGTACCCAGCTGCCATACCATTGGATGCACAACACCTTTTGGAATCCATCTGTTACATCCGCATTCACCACTTCTTGAATATTGTGCACAGGTCCGGCATCACGGACTACCATAACCGTGCCTCCACCTCATTTCACAGATGGCAGCTGATATTTTGGATCAAAATGTTTTCCGTCAGGACCCACACCTGCATTGTGCCGTCGCCATTCTTTGCTTACTCTCACCGCTCCAGATAGCGATGCAGCCTTTCCGGGCTTCTCCTGTTCAGGCGTGCGCAGGCCCATGCCATTCTTATCACTTGGCAGTCAAACAACTTCACGGGATCCGAGAACTAGTGAATGTGGATGTAACAGATGGATTTCCGAAAGTGCTGTGCATCCAGTGGTGCGGCACCTTTGCGGTATTGGCTTTGCCTTTTAGCTATAGATTTACAGATTGCATCGCACTCAACTGTGCAAGAGTTATCTCGACAGCATGGCGTGCTTCTGACGGAGGGAGAAATCCATACGCATGCCTTGAGCGTCATCAGTACACTTTTGGGAAAGATTACGAAACCTCCGGCAGGAAAAAGGGCCACAGTTAGGGGCGAAACCATAAAATCATATCTAAAGGAAAATGGAGGAAGTTGAAGAACTGAATTCATGTACCGATACCATATTCAGGCCCAGATTTCAGCAACTCCAGAAGATTACCGACAATGGATCGGATCAACTTAATGTTATTTATCATACAATCGATTGTTTAGTCGAGTTAAAAAACTTCTACAATAACTTGAAGTTCATTGGAATTTGGTCACACCCGAGAATTTTCTAAGATTTTTTTCTTTCTCCCCTCTTGCTCCTATTGAACACTGATACGCTGATCTTGCGAGAAAGTCTCGCACTAAAAACATATCAGAATTTGAACCGAATTATTTCAACAGAAAAAAGTTATGGAACGAAAAGCATTTGGCCGAATATTAGCGCCACTGTATATGGGTTAGCAAATGGGGGCTTGCAGTATCTTTGGGTAAAAATGTTGTACTGCGGCTGATTCCCTTATCTTCCTACTCCAACGTTTTCGGTTAGTGGAATTGAACTGAATGAAACTAATGTATTCAGGGGTTTGTGTATTATCCGCTCCTTGCCTTTCAACGATTGCATTGCCAGCGTAGGGCACCTGGCACACTGCAGAACAAATTTTAGTTTGCTCGATTTCGCGTCAAGGAGCATAGACCTTTTAAGTTTTTTGTGACAACGTTCGCTCCATTCTAGAATGCGGTCCTGTGGTGTGGAGCTTTTGACGCGTAATATGTTTGAGCTCACTGAGCAAGTCCAACCCAAATTTGCTGAGCGCATTCTTGCACGTAAGGGTATTTTTTATATGTAGTATAAAGACAGCTGAGGTAACGAAGACTTTCTAGAAATGAGAAGAAAGCTAATCAATTATGATTTTGTTAAAGTTTATTTCGGTCTTGTAGTTTTCTATATCGACGTTTTTTTAAGAAGTCAACAACAAGGTAGTAGTGGTTGGAGTTTCTGTCGTGCTCATTTCCGGTGCTGTAGTGCAGTTAGTGGGTTCTGCAGTAACAGTGGCTGTTGTTGTTGCTGCTGTGGTGGGGGTTGGAGATTCTGTCGTGATCGA
>KZ345881.1:0-17510 GCA_002352805.1 Teladorsagia circumcincta | reverse complement strand
GCCTTTGGTCTTCATCTAGCGTATTTTGCTGAAAATATCTTATTATTGGTTTTCGAACAAGTGACCTAATATTCTGCAGATTGCCCTGTTTCATTGAAGCCTACCATGTGGTGCGCGCGTTTGCGTGCGGAGCTAAACTGGTGTAAGTATATAATCCATAGGTTTTCATTGGATTGGTGCATATTATTGCGACTTTTCTCAACAAATCTTATTCAGCAAAAACGAAAAATATTTGTTACACTGCAGCGTGGTCACCATCCACTTCAAGAACTGCTTCCCTTTCGGCAGCCGGTCGATTCTCGGGACGAAGAGGTCACGATTTTCGGGAACGATCTACGCCTCAACATTGGCCACCGAGTCGTGCAACTCGTGAATTTTGTTCGTTTATCAGCTTTTCAACGAACATTGACGTGGTAGCCTGTAGAAACTTCGCCCAGTGAATACTCGACTCTTGAAGCATGTGACTTTTGCTGATCGCTCCCCCGCCGAAAAACTGCCGCCTTCCAACCTTTCTCAAATAGGAAGGGCATAATGTGGCAAACGTGAAGATGACTTTCACTATGCATTTTTGCTAATGAATGAGTGATTCCTATGAGAGAATCGAACAAAACCCCAATTTCCTAGGGGAAAAGGCGCGAAGAAAGCCGCAATATTATGCATCAACCTAACAGTTTGCTACGGGAATGGAATCCAGTCGATGGGATACTCTTTTTTAAGGATCCATTTGTGGCCCACTAGCAGTCCACATTCGAAACGGTTTGACTTTTTAGACTTCTTTGCTCTGTGGACTTCTCTTTCACTTGTAGCTTGATTGAACTGCCACTGAGGAATAGAGACCAAAGTTTGGGAACCTTGGAAAAATAATTTCTGAAATTTGGGATGAATTGGGGGCTGAATACCTCCGCAACCAATTCATCCAAAAATCGAACTGAAGCCTGTGCCATAAGTTCGAGATTCTTTGTAGTTGAAATGATTGGATTATGTTTTATGGAGAAATTTGTTTACATTTTTGACGGGAAAAATGAAGTTCGGAAGGCCTTCAAGACGTACTTAGTTTTCACCACCCTGTGTTGATTACAGTGGTACAGTAACCACGGTCAACCGTGCGTTGCACAAATTTCAAAATTTTCAGAACCCCTGCCTTTCTGAAGGGTACCAGTGCGACCCCTTCATGTATGAGCTATTTTTGTCATTTTCACTCTTTCCTATGCCATAACTTCGAGACTTCTTTGTAGTTGAAATGATTGGATTATGTTTGATAGAGAAATTTGTTTACATTTTGGACGGAAAAAATGTAGTTTGGAAGTCTTTCAAGACGCACTTAGTCTTTCACCACCCTGTGTTTATCATAGTGATATAGTGATTGGCAAGAGATCCGTAAACGTCACGATGATCGTCACCGTCATCGTGTGTGGTGCTGGACGGTGGGAACTTCGCTCGCTTTGGCTCGTTGGGAAGGGAGGTCGTTCAAGGTGTGGAAAGCTTCCTCAGAACGGTTTCTTCCATGTTGTAGGAGCTTATGGATGGCCTACAAAACCGTGGTCCGTCTTCGCTGAGCGGCCCCGCGAACACCGAAATATGGTGAGAAAATGATTCAAGGTTCAATCCCCGTGATGACAAAATTTTTGCATTCACGTTGTAGCTTCCAAATTCGCTCTAAATAGAGCCAGCGCCAACGATAGATATCATATTCTTTATGCGGATCTCAGAAACTTTACTTCCAGTTTTTTACGTAAGTCTGGCGGGAAAAAATTGTCGCGAAAGACGGGCGCCAAATGGCGCCGAAGTGGCGTAATTTGGAGCTATTGAAAGAAGTAGATGTCATATTTGTAATCAGGGCACTTGATCTCACATACATTAGATGTTTTGGAGAAAACTGGGATTTTGACCGAGATTCGAAAAATTGGCTATTGACAGGTCAGAAGCTCACTGGTGCCTCCAACTGGTGAAATTGTTATCCTTCCCAGATAAAGAGAAGTTTCACCACTGAATGGACAATGGCAGACACCAAAGTTAGTGATGTACAACAGGACGCGCATGATGTTGAAGTAGGCAAATTCGTCTCCTGATCAAGGCGTGATATGTTGGGACCACTGCTGTTCCACTTGCAAAGCTTGACAGCTTGGGCGATTTGAAGGACTGCGCCGTGGTGTCTTCTCCATAAAGTCGACATTTCATTTCCACTTGGCGCTCGTTTCCAAGTCACCCAGCGCTTGCATGACGACCTGTAGCCTATGGTCACCCCCCATTCCCAAAATTAGATTGTTCCTGAAATTTGGCGCAGGGAGCAAATCGCGATATGGTCTCAGCGCGGGCAACTTATTCCGCCAGTTTTCGATAGAAAACCCATTTGCAGGGACCCTTGATGGCTCTGATCGCAGATACGCCTTAGTTTTGACGCCGGAGCAATTTGGAGCCCATTTGTGAGTGATAATCAAAAACGCAAAAATTGCCCTGGATCGAAGGGGAACCACACCTACTATACAAACCCAGAACCACCACGCTATCCGCTTGACCACCAGTTCGCGTGGTAGGATGCCGACGCCTATGAAACCACCACTCTTTCTTCAACACTACCGCTAAACAGAACTTCAATTTCGAGGGATCTTCACATTATTTTCGGTATCATCTTCATCAGTACCCTTCAATATGCACGTGGGCTTTTCTACAAGTCCGAAACGTCACTCCAAGGCAGTAAAAACCTCCCACCCGCAAGAAATTTCTCCAACCCTTTTTTGGCCACGGGGCCAATCAGCGAAAATGAAACACAGTGTTAAGTCCACGCGAGAGCACTACGGCATGCAAAAAACCATTCTAAAAAAGCGTCCCACCCTAAGCGATCTTTCTTGCGAGGACGGGAACTCTCAAAATTTTGCATAACCCTAAGCTACTTGTAATCGCAGAGATTTCTACTTTCAGAAACCTACCAGTTTTTCCAAACATCTGAATCTCTCTTTTTTTAGAGACCGGAAAACTTAACTTTGCGGTATCAATGCAATACGATGCTATCTTTGCGACGTTATTCTTACTTAAGAACGTTATCATAGGAGGTGAAACAAAAAAGTTGAAAAATAGAACTAGTTTTCTTTCTAAGTAGCGCTTGAGTTGTTGCAAACGTTCAATTCTTCAAAAATCGTACTATTATTCCGTTCTTTGTGCGCATGCAAGTTTTTAACATTCAAACGTACATGACTTTCCTCATACCCAACTTTTTGCAGATTTTCAACGCTTGTAAGAAACAAAAAAACTAGTGCTTTTGAAAAAGCACCGCAACTCATCCCAAGGAGCACTTTCCCGAAAAATAGTCCTGTTTTCAATTCCTTCAAAGGTTTGTAGTCCGATTTTCGAGAACGTGCGAGATTTCGCTTTCGCATGTTCCAACTCCCTTCAAAATCAACTTTCGGCAGATTTTAGAAGCTAATTAGAAATCAGAGCATTGGTGCTTCTGAACAAATAGCGGAACCTCTTTAAGACACCACTCTTCGGAAAAATAGTCTCGTTAGACCGCTTTTTCCTTGTGCTGAATATTTAAGCCAACCTCCTGAAACTCGAAATTCACGTGAGCCATTCACCGTCTGCAGCGACTATACGCAGTGGTAATCGAAAATTTATCCTAATTTGCCATTTTACCATGCCTCGGTACCTTCAAGTTTTGTAGCTGGTACTTGAGCTTAGGGCCCCTCATCTTGCATTGGCCCAATACGACCCCCACGTTGATATTCACGCAACGTGCGGCTGATCCTGTTCGTGACCTCTACATTTTTCATCTAAAGCGGTCAATGAAGAACGGGATTGCCTTATATTCACAAGTAGATATAAACTCGATTGAACGCATAGAATTACATTTCAAGAGCCGAAGGTGATTGGGGAAACACCATTCTTATCGTAGCTTACCGGAAAAGTCTGTCTAGGTCTAGTTTTACTGCGCAAATAACACTACATCCAGAGCACGCCACGCGCTAGTCGTTGGAGCCAACACTCGTCCCGAAGTCGCTGAAACATCCGTTGCGCGGCTAACGTCAGCTATTTTGTCGGAGTTCAGACAGCTGTTATGAAATGGGAGCGTGAACGTGTTATGTTCGTTCCAAAAACCCATCTCCTCAGCGAGTTATGGCGAGCGGGAGGAATGATTGCACAGGATATTTATAGAATATTTTTCACATCCTTGGCCTGGTCCAGTCCGCTGGATAATAAGAAATGGTGAATCGCTTGATGGCCTGATCATCCTGGTTTAAGATTATAAACTGATCATGCTCAAGTCGCTTCGCTACACTTTTCAGCAACGTTTATTTTATTTTGGGTTATTACATTAATTATATTATCCTACAAATAATGTCTGTTACGTGTCTGTCACAAACTACACTAAATCATAGATATTCACGTGGAGAAAGCGGGTCAAGTGTGGAAAGGGTGTACGAATTCTTGAGTAGTATTAGGTCGATCAAAAAGTATCCGCCGTTTTCAGCACCTAGCTCTGAAACATCATAGCTCTGCTGAAACACACTCTTCCATTTGAAATAAAAACCTCTATATTCACCATACCAGCTTAGCGGTGCACGCACTTGCGTGCATCTTACGGAACTGCAGGGGCCGTATGCAACAAGACCCGCAGGTCTGCGGGTATATGTCCCCGCAGCGGGCGTCGGGTCTTGTTGCATACGACTGCGGGAAGACAATTTCGGGTATGAATCCCCCTACTCTCGACGAGGGGTTCATACCCGACGGCTTCGGTCAGTTGGACTGTCGACGCGTTAGCGTCGCGGTTGAGCTGACCTCGGGATTTCGGTGATGAAATTCCCATAAGGAGCGAACCCGCCAGTTAAGCAGGGTCAAATGTCACGTTGGACAATCTTCAAAACTTTTACGACCCCCCCCCCCCCCCCTTCGGAGCATTGAGCTCGCATTGGCGCGCCTCAACCTTCGCCTCGAAGCAGCGCGGAAAAGCCGAGGCGGACTACTAATCTTCAAAAGATTGTAACTCAGTTCATTTTCAATATTTTTCAAATTAAAATAGATTTGTAACCTACGAGACACCTGCTTTCAGAAAACCGTTATTTTTGTGCACTTCCTTCAAATATCTGTGAGCTATGGGGTCGAGAATTCGGAATTTATAGAAATGCCTACTTTTTTCTTTGAAAGGAGTAATTTTCTTGAAATTAGAGATTGTGAGAAGTGGCAAGAAAATTCTTAGAGTACAGGTCGTTTTCTCTCTAAAACATGCTCTAGCATTCGCAAAATCTGTTTTCTCCAAGAAATTGCCCCGTTGGACAATTTTTTTCAGAACCGGGTTTTTTTGGCTTCCAAAGGCAGTAACATTCTTCAGAATGAACTTTTGTCAATTATTGTCCCCCTGGGATAAACTGGAAGATTGAGCTTTCTAACGAATACCTCAACTCTATCCAAAAATGACGGAGTCAAAAAATCGCCCCGTTGGACAATTTTGGGTGTATCGCGGACAAATTTTTCGCGGAGCGCTGGTTTTCTGGCTTCAAACTCTTGTAACCTTCTTAATAATGAACTTTCTGCAATTCTTTTTTCCCTGTGAAAACTAGAAGGTCAGCGCTTCCTAACGGATATTTTATTCTGTTTCCAAAATGAGTTGTTCGAAAAATCGCCCCGTTGGATCATTTTTTTCATTGATTTTCGGAGACAGCTCCCTTCAAACTCAATTTTATTGGGAATAATGTTAACATGACATCGCACAAGCATTGTGCATCATAATGGATATCAAACTTTTTTTTTAGGAAGTCGTAGACAGTTGAATTTTTTTTTAAGTTTTCTTATAAGCCCTTAGTAGTCAATCTACCGTGGTCACTTTTTTTACTAACTTAGATCCAGTTAGAAAACAATGGACCCCCTTGAGAGCATTTGTGTGCGTAAACAGTCAATTATGGACACTACCGCAATAAACTCGTCTTCATTGAGGTGCGCCATGCACTCGTTTGTGGTTAATGGTTGAAGAAACACTCGAATGTTTTACCTACGTATGCGACGTCGAACTTTGCGAATACGACCCCCCCTATGCTGCCAAATACGACCCCCCTCGTTGAACTTTGTCCAACGGACGGTTGACCCTGCAGTTAAGTGCTTCTTCTTTTTTGTGACGCTCACTTATAGGATAATTTCACTGAGCGTTATTTTGGAGCACTTTGATTTTGCGATATTCTCGCTTCGAAAAAAGAAAACGGCTTCTGAGAAGAAAACCTTCAGTGCATGCGCTCATAGTCAGCACATCATCGCATTTCGCGGTATAGACGCGTATCTCTCATTCGAGAACTCCCTCGTAGTTCCTTCGAGTTCGAGAATCGAATTCGGCGGAATCTTTCCGAAGAAGCCAATACTTAATTTGTGGTTCTGTCCCTTTCACCTTTGGAATTTCTTCGGATAAATGGGATAAGTTATTAATGCATTGTGGAAATAATAAGCTTCTTGGAAATCAATTTTAGTATGTACTGATGCGCAAAAATTACTTTTTCGCCGGTGAAAAACTACACAAACTTATTTGAAAGCCTCGCATTTTGCTAATTCCCTGTTGCTTTCGAGAATTAGGTGGGCAAGTTATTATATTATTGTCGGAATCTCTTTTGGGATTCTAGCTGGGACACAATGCTTCATAACCGAAATCTCGAGGCTCGACCGCGAAGCTAACGCGTCGACAGTCCAACTAACGAAACCGTCGGGTATGAATCCCCCTAGTCGAGAGTAGGGGGATTCATACCCGAAATTGTCTTCCCGCAGTCGTACGCAACAAGACCCGACGCCCGCTGCGAAGACATATACCCGCAGCGGGAGCGGGTCTTGTTGCATACGACTGCGGGGACATATACCCGCAGCGGGAGCGGGTCTTGTTGCATACGACTGCAGGGACACATACCCGCAGCGGGAGCGGGTCTTGTTGCATACGACTGCGGGGACATATACCCGCACCGGGAGCGGGTCTTGTTGCATACGACAGCGAGGACATATACCCGCAGCGGGAGCGGGTCTTGTTGCATACGGCCCCAGTAGTATGGGACAGTGTCGCCGATATTTTTCTGGTGCATCGTGGAGAGCTCCGTTCACCTTCGTGGCGCCCACAAATAGCATTTGACCTCCTTCCTTCGCCAACCTTCATCCACTTTTTCGGGTCTGTGCCCTCTTTGAGCTACCCATACATCGGGGCAAACCCCACTTTAGCGCACGCACCACCCGCCAATGCCTGCTTACTTCACTTCCGTTGTCTAACTCTACACTCTTTTCCCCGGTCTCCGGGACTTTTGCAACCGAGCTACAATGTTTCGTGAATAATTCCGCCCACTTGGTCCACGCTCCACCCACCTATGGCAGTTGACCACCCTCCTGCTGTTGGTTTCTATCCACTTTTCCCCTGTTTCCGGGACCTCCCAGAACCAAGTTATAAATTTTCGTCGCAAACTCCGCCCATTTTGGTCATGCCCCGCGCCCGGTGACAGTTGACCTCTACTACTCAACCCACCTCTATCCACCCTTTTCCCGGTCTCCGAAACTTCTTAGAACCGAGTTATGAATTTTAGCCGCAAACTCGCCCACATTGGTCATGCCACGCCCACCTGAACTCCACTCTTCCACCCACCTCTCCACCTCTATCCACCGTTTTCCCGGTCTCCGGATCTTCTTAGAATCGAGTAATGAATTTCCGTCGCAAACTCCGCCCAAGTTGGTCACGCCCCGCCCCCTGTGAAAGTTGACCTCTACCACTCCACCCTCCTCTATCCACCTTTTTCCCGGTCTCCGGAACCTCATAGAACCGAGTTATGAATTTTCGTCACCAACTCCGCCCACTTTGGTATGCCCCGCCCCTGTGACGGTTGCTCTCTACTACTCCACCCTCCTCTATCCACCCTTTTCCGGTTTCCGGGACTTCTTAGAACCGAGTTATGAATTTTCGTCACCAACTCCGCCCACTTTGGCCGTGCCACGCCCACCGGTTAAAGTTGAACTCCACTCCTCCACTCACCTCTATCCACCCTTTTCCCGCTCTCCGGAACTTCTTGGAACCGAGTTATGAATTTTAGCCGCAAACTCCGCGCACATTGGTCATGCCCCGCCCCACGGTGATAGTTGAACACCACTTCTCCACGCTCCTCTATCCACCCTTTTTCCGCTCTCCGGAACTTCTTAGAACCGAGTTATGAATATTAGCCGCAAACTCCGCCCACCTTGGTCATGCCACGCCCACTGGTTAAAGTTGAACTCCACTCCTCCACCCACCTCTATCCACCTTTTTCCGGCTCCCTAAGACCTTTCCGACCCGAATTATGAGGGCTTGTAGAAATTGCTGTACACTTCTGTAGAAATTCTGTACACTTCAGAGCGCGCTCCGCCCATTGTAGGCGGGCCTCCGTCTTCGTCACGCATGCTGGGTATACCTTATACAATGCTCCCTAACACTAACTTTCTCTTTGAGCTGTGGACTTATTCCAAACCGAGTTATAAATTTTTTCACAAAGCACTGCATTTTTGAAAAACGCCTCGCCCGCCGGGGTGGGTCTCCCCAGTTCGTTGGAACTTACCAATGCACACCTTCACCCACTTTTTAGCCCAGTTTCGAAGTCGTGTTGTCACTGAAACTGAAAATCGGTCATCAGTACACTTCATTTCGATGCATGCCACGCCCACTGTAGGCGGGGCTAAGCTTAGCTGATGTGTGTTCCGTATGTGGTTAGATGTGGCGCACCCATCCCACACTTGACCCGTTCTCTACAGGTGAATCTCCAGAAAATAAAGATTTTCGTGACAGACACCGTTACACACACAGACAGTCATGGCACATTGTATATACAGCACCATGCAGAGAAGTATTCGTTTTCACTTTTTCAAACGTAACTCCCTAGAACTCAAGCTTTTGGGGTGAAACCTGAACAGTGGGTGCAACGAATAGTTAGTCACATTATACTTCTGTGACGGTGCAGCAGTTCTCTTTCTTACTGAAAACGGTGCCATATTCGGTTTTTGTATGCCAATTCCCATTTCCACTTGTCATAATTGGAGAGTTTTCATGTGGAGGGTCATGCAAGTTTTGCTGTTTTGAGTCACTTTCATGTTCATTATGAACTACTAAGGCCATGTCAAGACATTTCAGAGTTCATAACTTGCCGCAGGACGAGGCCGACGGTAACATTCGCAGCTTCCATGATGCCTCAAAATCTAGCCAAGCTACCCTACTTCAAGGAGTTCCAATACGATGTGTTCGAACAATCTGGGAAAAAGTTCAAGGACACCGGGTCTGCCGGAGTCAGAAAACACCCAGGGGCAGCGAGAATGTCTTCTCGTCCTGTCCACAGAGACATTGTTCGGCTTGCACGTAGTGGTCTGCATCTAATTGCAGACGACAACCGCAGCCAAGCATCGACTCACGAGGGTCCAAACCTATCCGTAGACACCACATGTCGTGTGTGAGATGCTGGTCTGTTTGGACATCACCCAATGAAGAAACCGCTGATTACCGCCGGGGACCGCGAGGCGCTCTCGATTGGGCTAATGCTCACAAAAGCAGCAGTGGCGAAAGGTCGTCTGGAGTGATGCGTCGAGTTTTTGCTGTTTGGGACGGATGAAATCAAGTTTGTGCAACGTCCTTCTGGTACCAGATACCACCCAAGGCATCGGCTACCTGCTGTGAGGAGTGGCAGCTTTGCGGTGACGGTGCATGGCAGCTTCTGTGGCAAGGAAGTTGGTCCCTTTCATCATATCTAGGGTGACATGGATTTCAAAATCTACTTTAACATCATGGAAACTGTTATCTAGCCGTACTGCCCAACGTGGGTTCATTTTACAACAGGACAATTACCCAAACCACAAATCGAAGCTGTTCACTGAGTGGTTCCGCGACAACATCGTCCCTTTGCTGCTATGGCTATCGCGGTCCCCCGACTTCAACCCTATCGAAAATTTATGGGATGAACTCGAGCTTCAAGTTAAAGATCCCGTGGCTAACAGGGAGCACGAGAAGTTCCCTCAACTGACGACCGCACAGGAGAACATCCCACAGGACAAGATCAGCAAGCCCATCAAGTCCATGCCACGCTAATGTCAAGCCGTCATATACCAAAATTTTTTTGTAACAAAGTGTTGAGTTGCAGTTGCTAAATTTGTTGTTACACAGGTTGTTGTGGTGCTGGTTTAAAAATTTGGAAGGGTTGAAGTTTGAACAAGTGAAATTGTATTTGACGAAAAATTCAAAAAATCCTAAAAAAAAAAAATGTTCTAAGCCACTTAGACTGCCACTGACTCGCTCCCTTATCACTTTTAGTTATATGCATCAATGGTGAAAAATTCAGAGCAAAATCTTGAGTTCCGAGGGAGTTACGTTCAAAAAAGTGAGAACGAATACTTCACTGCACGGTACTGTATGTAGTAGGGATTGCCAATCATACTCATGCTAACGTCTACCATTCTGACAGAAATTTCAACCCATGTAAGCTAAAAGCTGTCTGAAGGTGACTTTGACATGGTCCTGTTCTCACAGCGATTTTTCCTCCAAGAATTGCGTTAAAGAGTGGGGAGCCGGTAGATTGTCAGAGATATACCCGAGCTACATGATGGATGACAGAAGAGCCCTGAAGTCGTTTTCGGATAAATTTTACACAGCGCGCTCTGCAGTGAACCATTCAGCGCTATCGCGGTCAAGGATCGAAACCCATTCATTCCTAAAAGCAAGCTATCATTTGCGCATATCCTAATGAACCATCTTCTATTCCATGTGGCAGAACTCCGCGGTCGTCGACTGACTCCATTCGTTGGCCTTGCAATGAGCTGCGCCATCAGATTTTGATCACTGTTGTAAGTGTTCGGAGTTTTGGGATTCTCCGAGGCTACTCAATCTCATTCGTCCATCTAGCGACCCTTTTATTGCTAGCGTGCAGACACTGTTTTCACTACACAGGTACTTTCATGCCACACTATGTACACACACCTCAGAAATGTCCCATCTTGTTGCACTGTAGAGTTCAAGTGCACACCTCCATGCGAGTCGCAACGATTCGAGCTGCTGGCATGGGTCAGTTTGATGGATAGATTCCTCCCCTCATAGCACCTATGCCGCTGAGCACGATCCTTTAAACTATCCATACTCTTCTGTCACACCATAGTTGAGCGTGTGCGATGAGGTGGCTTCGTTTTTTCTACTCTCCTGTATACAGGGTGTTCCATAAATACTGCAACACGTTCCTTAGCTTGTGACTTCTATCGAAGTGGACGCATCTTGAAGTGATCACAGACAATCCTTAGCCAGTCATTGAGGTGTTGAAAGGAGTGACATTTATTTTGTAAGTCCCCTGACGCCGTGAGTATGGCCTCCAGTTGTTCCGAACGCAACTATAATGTTCCCACAGCTCTTGGAGCGCCTTCGTCGAAACTTTCTAGAGGTAAGGCTTCAGCTCCTTTGTTTGGATGCATAGCTTAGTGCAGGCTCTGCCCCTAATATAGCCCAAACGGAATGGTCCGGCATCCTAAAATTGAGAGATACAAGAGCAATTCGTTTGAGAATGCGAGATCGGAAACAGTATCATGAAATCTGTCCTAGAAAAGCCCATTGTATAGAATCTAGTTCCCTTCGAAACGTCATTTTTCTTCGGCAAGGTTAGATCGATAAGTAACAGATGGTGCACTTAAACATTCGTCAGCTGCTAGGCCTGTGTCGAGTTTTATTCGGTTTTCAACAGACAGTTGCGGGGAGCGACCAGAGATTTTCAACAGACAGTTGCGGGGAGCGACCAGAGATTGCGACCCTTCGTAATAGTGATAAACATTGGCTGCTCTCATGACCAATATTCACTTCATTTCACTCTCATTGGCTTCCACGGGACTTCATGCGAGCATCCGGGTTTGAAGATTGTAGCTCCTCTCAGGAATTTTGTGGTCGATGGAAAAGGTGTCCGCATAATCGCCACATTCGGCTCTCAACTACAGCTCTTCGAACTTTTTGTCTCAATTTCGCTCCTCCCGTTATGTTGAGCAGCGTTGCTCAAACAACTTGCGGTGGGCTGTGAGCAGTTGTTATCTGATGACTCTCTACATGACTGTGTTTAGACTCCAGCCATTTGGTCATTTTTCTCGAGCCAGCTCGAGTGTTGAAGTCGTTTCGCTCTACTTCATGGTTGGTTTTCCTGAGATCCGAGATGTCAGAATTTGTGGGGCAACTGCAACAACGACTACTTTCACTGCTCTTCTCACCTGTACACGATGGACCGCTGAGCGATTACAAATCCGAGAAAGCGTGATGCTCATACCGGATGTCCGACTTAGCTGTATAAAGGATTGGGAACTCTGTTGTGGTTTAGGTGCACCATAAGATGTATAACGGATGGTAAGCCGTGCACTTTGGCAAGGTTGTTCATCAGAGCTTATAGGAAGTAAAGGAATGCCCACTCAAAAAAAAAACTAAACACACCCACACAATTGAAGCTCAAAATGTGTCGCAGTATTTATGGGACACCCTGTAGTAATGGTGGTCCTTTTTCCACGTGCATCATTTTCAAACTCTATTTCAGGCGCACTCTTCCTTAATGCAGGCGCCACATCATGTACCGGATATCTTGGTGTCGCTTCTCTGGGTTCAGGACGTTTTGGGACCGATGACCGTGGAAAACTATATCTCAGAAAGTCGTTTTTGCTGAATTACTGTGTGATATGTTGCTTATTATTTCCTGGTGTTGGTTCACAATTTGACTTTCTCCTAATTTTTACACGTTTCCTTGAAAATTCGTGGATGCAATATGCAAATTCGCATGTGCGTACTAAATGACTTAAAAGTCAGGCTGAGAGCTAAAAATTCCTCCAAACAGACCAAAATTGTTTCAGCTGAAGGGATTATACCGTTTGGAATGCTCAACGGTTTTCCACAGTTCCTTCAGAAGTACAACACCCCCCCCCCCTAAAATCAAGGTCTTGGCACGACCCCTCTAAGATTGACTGTCTTTCATGAACGAGGTATAGTCGTGGTGTCGGTAGTGTTGTGGTGAGAATCCGCGTGTCACATGCAAGACGCGAGTTCAGTTCCCGGCCGGGGAGTATTTTTGCAATCCCACAAAGAGTTCTCATGCGTTATAAATCATGCAAAAGCATCTCAACAGCCTGCATCGATCAACGGGCGACTCAGCGACAGATACTGTGCGGTTTATCTCTGGGTCAGATTCGCTGATACCCCGTTCAAAACCACCGGAATCTACACCTTCTATGAAAAGGTTTCATTCCCCAATTTTTGAACCTTTTCAATAGCACTCAGTCAGGTTAGATAGAGCTAGGCCCGCTACTGCCAGGCAGTATTGAAATTGCTCTGAAAGCCCTCCATGCAAAGAGATACGGTCTCTCAAATTTCGTCGAGTCAGGTCGAGGATAGTGAAATTTTCATGCGAGTTTTTGCCACTCAAAAGGCAATATCTCTCTAAATTCTTGAGCGCTGAAAAAGTTGAGAATCGATTTGGGAAGCGGAAGAATCGCGCTTTCAGATAGTTTATAGAGCTTCTCTCAAGGAATTTTAACTCTAAGTTTGCGTCGAGGATGTATCGAGGACGATCTTTGACCGCTCAAAAAGTCGCTTCCTTCCTCACCGTTGCAGAATATTTCGTGGGCAACACTCGAATTGTATCTAAAGTACAGCCTTCCAGCGTAAGCAGCACCGAAAGGGACAATCGACATGGCCTGCTTTCGTCTCGGTATACGCTATTCATCCGACCATCACTCGAAGCGGTACACTCGATTGAAAGGTCCTGTATGATGACGACCTGTTGACAGAATCTGTATGGTAGTAAACACTCTCGTACCTCATATAAGCGACAAACCGCTTCATTCGCTTAGGGCTTTCCTTCACCATTGTCGTTTTTGCGACAGCGTTACATCCTTTGGGAAAGGAATTTCACTGTCAGCGAGGTTTCAAGAGCGAGCAGAAGGAATACTTAAGTGACGTTTTCTCGCACATCCTCATTTTCTGCTGCGGTACACACTCTCTCCTACCTGCACCTCGACGCCACTGATGCCTCGCCGCCGACACTCACAGGTACGAACCCCCATGACCACCCTGACAAGTACGACTCTCCTGTCGAGGATTTCCTCGACCGTTATTCACCCTGCAGGACACTCTAAAGGCAAGATTCGTGATTAATTTGATGGGCTATTCCATTCAAATGTAAAATTAAAGGTGGGACCTGGACCGCCGTGGAAAAAAAGGAAGAAGTTAATGAAATACAGAAGAAATACGAGCTCTCTGCTCCAAGCTGCGAAGAAGTTCAGAAGGCCGGCAGGGAGATGAGAGATAATGTGGGTGCGGAGAGCGGTAGAGAAATCCGAGTGGAGAGAGTATGGCAGATCATTATGCGACGCAGACAAGATATCGAACAGGATTATAGGCTACGGAGATTAGGGTAGTATACCGTATATTAAACGGTGCGCGTCAACTAGCGTGTGTTGCTGGGCGGCTGCACACAGGCTCCCTATCACACGTCAAACATAGAATCAGTCGATCTCTCCGCTCTTTCTGAATCTGACTTCTTCTTTGGAGTTTCGTTTAGGATTGAAGGATTCTATAAGGTGTATCTTTCACTATGAATCTGTTTTCTCCGAAATTCCTCCATTTAAAAGGCCTTTTTCCGCTTCCCTGAGTGCTCTCACTTCTGGTGCCCAGGGCTGTTCAAAGGGAGAAGGAGTCGGGCTGGATAACTTGCAATGTTTGGCTCCATAAGGTAATTCTGACCACCACCCAATTAGTGAGAGGGCACAGGCGAGCGGAAAATATGCGCCAAGTAGCGATAGACCAAAAATGAATGTTACACACGTAAACAGGACACCAAGTAACCCTTGTATATATACGTATATCAGAGCTAAGTTGGTAAAAGCAGCTGTGGAAAAATGGCGTCAGCACCAAAAAAAAATGTCATTCTCAAATCAAGACATTGAATTACCTCTATGAGCTAATCGTAAGTCCGACGAAAAATAAGATTTTGAGGCTTACTTGTTGTAATAGCTGACTTATTCGAATGGGCCATGTTGTTCACTTTTGAATGTTGAGAAGGTCTTGTGCACTGAATTTATTAACCCTTTCGGCCCTGGCGGTGGCAATTGCCGCCATCAAATTCAAATAGAAATTGAAAACAAGTTTAATCACGAGAGGGGTTTAAAAGAAAGGATCAAGGTGTGGTTCGTTTCGCCTCTATACTCAGACGAACCACATATGTTTGTCTGTATTACGGCTGCAACAGCATATTTTTTGTAATCCTGCTAGAGGTTGCTTTAGTCAACCTTCCCTATCCTAATGATGCGTTGAACCTGCTGTTTCATTGTGTGTTGCTATTAGTACTGCATGTAATTGTGTAAAAGTGCAACAATGAATCGACGCTGGTCTTCGCAACCTGTCAAATTTTCCTAAATACTCGAAGTAGATCCATTCTATTATCAAAATTATGGGACACATTGTCGTGCAAGATCATGAACTTTTTCGTCATAACTATAAAATTCGAAATTGTTACGACATAATCTCAAAAACTAAGGGAGTGAGCCAATTTTCAAAGGTTCCTAGTTTCTTTATTTGTAATCGAGTAGCTTCCAAATTTCGCTATAACGATATTTATGTGCTCACAAGTAATAAACAATACCTAGAAGAAAACTTTCTCCACGGAAAAAAAATTCAGGTCTGAAAGGGTTAATAAAGAATTGTACATGAAATTCTGAACCAACATAAAAAATCGAAATCCACGCAGCACTAATTTTGAGACTGTACTAGGACTCCACTCCATTTTACTGTGATAAATCCAACAAATCTACGATATCTTCGGAATTCCACCAGAAAAAACCCTCCGATTCTAACCGGAACTCCAAAAAAGAAGTCAGATTTAGAAAACGAGGAAAGACTGACTGATTCTAGGTGTTTGACGTGTAATAGGAAGCGATGTGTGCAGCCGCCCAGCAACACACGCTATTTGACGCGCACCGTTTAATATACGGTATACTACCCTAATCTCCGTAGCCTATAATCCTGTCGCGTTTTGGTGCAAGAACGAGGCGCGGCTTCTCCAGTTGCGTCCTACGTACTTTTAGTCACTATAAGGACTTATTGGGCTGGGAGCCTGAACTTTGCTCTTGAGGCAAAATTCAGAAGCAAATAGATGAGGTAATTACACTCGAATGTGAAAGTTGGGGTGGGAGGTATACCGCCAGAGAAGAAAAAGGAAAAAAAAATCGTGAAATACACAGAAAAAAAGCCTGCTGCTCTTCGCTGCAGAGAAGCTCAAAAGGCCGGCAGGGAGATGAGAGATAATTGAACGCGGAAAGTGATAGAGAAGTGCGAGTACAGAGAGCATATCAGATCAACATTGCGACACAGACAAGATATCGAACAGTGGGTGGAGCGTGTCTCAACTGGTGCAGCGTGCCGAAGACCTTAGCGGCTAGCATTTTAGTGACGTGTTGTTATTCAGGAACGTGTCGCGCCTTTTGCAAATGTGTCTCACGCACTCCTAGCCACTCTAAGGGATTATTAGGTTGGTCTGAGCCCGAACTCTCCCTTCAGCGTGATGGATTGATGACGCACAAAATTTCCACGAACTTTCTTCCGCATGATATTCTGCTGAGTGTGCTCAACTGCTACTCACGCTTGCTCAAAAAGCGTTTTTGATCCCATGTTGCAAAAAAGACTCCGGAAAAAACTGTCCACTTGTGCTGGTTTGTTCTGACTTTTCCATAATACAATGCAGACCCTACTACAGGGGACCAATAAAAAAAAGACATTTTGTCTCCTCACTCAAATGGTTTTAATCGCACTTAGCTCGATCCAAAGCGAGTGCGCCCAACTCAGAAATGAAGAGCACATTTCATTTCATAAGAATTTCTTCATAGCTCCCATCTGCGTAGACGGCATGAGGAAAATTTGCCCCGGCAATATGATGCCTGGTTGAGCTCAGTGAGGTCCTCGATGGATCGTGTACCGTTACGACGGTTTCCGAAGGGCGGATTCCGAGGGGGTTTGCACAATCAGAGCTAAGGTCCCTAGGAACCTATCCCACATTGAACTGATTCAGGAAACGATTAAGAGCTTCAGGCTGAAGCAGCTACCGTGGTCACCTTGAGCTCGACGACGATGACAGATGACGTCATATTCCGAAGACCGTGAGGTAAGACTGTGGGCCTGCCTCTCTTTTTTGACTCAAAGAATTCCGAGATGTAGTCGTACGAGCATTCCGCTCATACTGTTACATGGGAAAATGTTGATGAGCCATTCGATGAACATGCTGTCCAATTCCCCGGATCCGAATAAGATGTTGCTTTCCAGAAACTCTCGGCGAAATAAGGACACTAAGATATCCGGTACCTAATACTGGCCAACCCTGACGTGTCTCTTTCATGTTCGAAGACGTAAAGTGCCAACGGTCAAAAAATACAGTTTCAAAATACGAAAAAATAGGTCAGAACGACGAGAGTCTTCCAAATTGTTTCAAGTTTTCTTATACATATATATATATATATATATATATACTATATATATATATATATATGTATATACGAGT